>JBBPTN010000263.1:0-26849 GCA_038094075.1 Xerocomus spinulosus | reverse complement strand
ATATAGCATGAAGTATGATCTCAAGATAAGCAGAACATGGCAGAAGTGGTAAGTAGTGAATAAAGGTCCCTGCATACATGGAACCTCACAAGAGAACAATAGAATGTCAGAATAAAGGTAAGAAATCATAACATAAACCAATTGAAGCAAAGAGTTCAATGGCTCAATTTCAAAAAGCAATAAAAATGAATTTTATAGTGGTAGACATGAAAGAATTGATGATGTTTGGGTTTGTTTATATCACACTAAACTTCTTAAACATCACATGACTCATTGCTTATCTAATATCATACTGTAATATTTCATTTTAATATTGACTAATGTTAGTAATAAAATCATCTCAATAAGTACCCTTTATTAATTTGCAAATATTGACCAATGTAAAAGGAATTACATAAGCAATGTATATATGCCTGGAAAGCCCTTTATCAGGGCTTTCTAATGATATTCATAATCAAGGGTCTAGCATCAAAGGTGTACAGATATTCATACAACAATTCAAATGTTACCAATATTGAGATGGTTTTGTTGCTCAGTGTATATATAGCTGAGAATGCATAGCATGGAAAGCTATGGAATGATGAGGAAGGATGACTAAGTACCTATAATGAGAAGGTACTATGGAGGCACTGTCTATGGAAGAGAAGAAGAACTATAAGACTTTGTACAAAGAAAAGAACTATCCTAAGATAAGTAAGACATAGCAAAAATAATAAGATGTAAGTAAAGGCTCACATCTGTAGGGGACCTTGCAGGAAAACAAAAGATTGTTAGAATAAAGACAAGAAATCATAACACAATGTATATGAGACTTCATTCAAATTATTTATCACAATGTATGTTATGATTTTCTTGCTTTTTACTAATATTCTTCTCTTTTTCTCTCTTTCTATAGAGTTCTTTGCTTACACATCTCACTTTATATATACCAAACTTCCATGTACTATAGATGTTACACTAGACCTGGGTAGGAACTAATGTAGAGCTTGGGGAGAGATGAAGCATGCAGAGTTCTGAGTTCTGAATATTGAATGTTGACAAAAACGATGAGCCTTTAACAAAGGCAAGGAGCCAATGAGTTTGATAGTTCTAAAGAGAAGCACCAAGTCAATGACAAGGAGGGTTGAAGGTTCTGGTGAAGCAGGAACAAGAACCAAGCAACAGATGCTAAAGTTCATAGAGGATGGATTCATGCTATTATAAGACAAAGCAGAAGTCCAAGCAGATCAAGCTTAGAACTCCTCCAGTATCATATGGTGTTACTTATACTAATTAGTGAGGTATGAGAAAATAGAACATAAAAGGAAGTGAAACTATCATATAATCAAAGGAACAATATGATCAGATAATGGTCCATTCAATGGAAAGGGATAGAATATCATAGAAAGGAAAGTCCATGATGGGACAGACTTTAACTAAGGAAAGGAACATAATTGTCCATGTTGAAACAAACCTAAGCATAAGCAAGATTGTCAAAGCTAGGACAGTAGATATGTCCAGTAAATGAAAAAGAACAATAATATAAGAAAACAAGCAAGGAATCATAACAATAGACTTTTAATGTTATGATTTCTTATCCCTATCTAAACATACTCTTGTTCTCTTCTAAAGTTCCTTGCAGACAGGGCCCTTATCTATTTTTCTATTCCTTTCATTATGTTCTTCTTATCCTTTGTCAGATGTTTGCCCTTTTCAATGTTCAGTATTTCTTTCCCTTTTTTTGGGCAGTGTCTCCACAGTATATTCTCTTTATAGATACTTAGTCATCTTTCCATCCCATTCTATAGCTTTCCATGCTGTGCATCCTTGGCTATATAAACCTAGCTGATCTGTAGTTTAGTTTCCCATACTTGATCTATGCTATAATATGCATTTCTTATATCCCACCTTGTCTTCTAAGTTCTCACCCAAGTCTGCATCCCCAGAATCTCTTCTGAGTCTCAAGTCCACTTGTCTCAGTCCTTGTTTCTTGGTCTTCTAGCTCACTAGATTCTGCTAGCAAGAGGTTGCTCAAATGACACAAGCATGCATTCAGCATAACACTTAATATATGCAATCCATCCTCTGAACATAATTCTCATCAAGTATCACCAGAAGGCACAAAGACATAAATAGTAATGACACTCTCTCAGATTTGAGGTCTCTTTCATATTCTGGCTAATTTTAAATAATTGCATTTTCTGTCATTTTTTATTATGTTGGTAATATTAATCCTACCACATAACCATTTTCTGATCGGCACTCTAACTTGTGGATGCTCATCCCAAAGATACCTGGGACAAAACACTTTTAGATGCATGGACAAAGCTTGGCAGCATAGTAGTCTCCATAATGGAAACACAGCAAGGCTGTGTCAAGTCTACAAGAGAATCTGTCCTATTTTGAGTTTTTAGTGTGGGCTTGTGTATATTTTAAAATGTGTCTTGTTTACTTAATAGTACTATCATGGCCTACCCCATCCATAAGCCATGTTCACTTGGGCTATATTCACAGAGGAATCTTCAAGAACAGATTATGTGCACACCAGCGAATACCAAGACAATTCATGCAATGTTCATTTCAAGTGTTCATGCAAAGAAAATGCTACATGGACTGTACCAAACCTTGGTTCAGCACAGCTTAAACCCTGGAAAGAGCTAAAGGAGTGGAATCCCAATGCCGCGTATCTACCCCAACCTGTCCGACGAAAACGTCATTCAACATCCATCGGTGCCGGATCATCCCCATCAACATTGGTGGTCGTGGGTGGCAGGTGTTGCGGTGCCTGGTCGGGTGACGGTGGTTGTACTGATGATGGCGAAGGCGTGCGCTGCACAGCCTGCTTCTTTGTTCGCGCGGATGGGTTAAAGGAACCGCATTTTGGACAAGTATATTCTGTTTGGATAACAGTGAAAAGGGAGCACCGCTACAGGCAGGGCACTCACGTGTATCCTCCCACACGTTCTCCTTGACGAGACCGTTGTGAGCGAAACAATTTTGACATATGAGCGCATAACGTGAAGCAGCGACTGTTGTAGACTGCTCGTCGTCATCACCTAGGATCGCGTCTGCAAGCTTGTCGTACCACTGCTTGCGAGCTGCCTGGATCGGTAGGGGTGTTGCTAAATTGGAAAAGGGGTTAGTATTGCAAGTGGCCAACGCAACAAGAGCACAAACGGGAGAGTTGTAACGCCGGACCTCGAATCTGATCATGAAACCTTTGTGGCTGTTGTTGCTGGGGGGATTGAGAAGATGGCTGTGGCACAAACGGGGTCTGAGGCACGGAAGGGGGAGAGACGTTTCGTTTCCGCAAGGGAGTGGAGCCTGGATTGAACGGAGATGGTTCGTCATACTTTTCGATCAGACTACGCGTGCTGTAATAGTTGGTTTTCTTCTTGATCTCTTCCACCTTTTCACGCTGCTTCTTGAGCACCTCCTTCAGCGTCCTCTCTGAATGCGGGAAATGAGTGACGGAAAGTGGTTGGATGAAGCACGGACGGACCTTCTCGGTTGCCCTTCCACGTGTACCATATCTGCATCATCCTCCGTGCAAACAGAATTCTGAGATGGAAAGCCGAGTGTAAGCACGACATTCGATGAAGAATGACCACGATGCCACGCACAGAACAGGTCCCACGAGCATCCCCGCGGTACCGGACCTTGATTCGTGCCACGCCAAAGGTAACGTCCGGGTATACCATAGAGTGACATAGGCAAACCAGACGAAAAACGTCCCGAGCGTGAACTGCAGCGTCGTGCGCCGCTGACGCAGGCGGATCTCAGCGAGACGCGTCTGACGGTTCTGCACGTCTGCTGCGAGTCCTGAAAGGATTGTCTCATAATCTTCTGGTTTTCCCTGTCGACCGTGTTTATGATGGAACTCGAGGTGAATGGTAATGGCTGACCTTTTGAAACCATCTGGTGAGGAAGGACATGGCGTGAGGAGTAAACGTCGGGATATGACTAATTTAGATGATGGATCAATGATGTTGCACAGCCACCAGACAATGGCATTTCCGCTTCCCAAGCCTACTTGCAAGCCACCAGTAAAGAAAGAGAAGCAGGCCAAGGATAAAAACTCAAGTCAATTTCTATAGTCGAACCTGCAATTGTCCGAACGCGCTGTTCCCTCCTTTGCCTGCAAACTTGGTTCGCTTCCGTGGATGATTTCATTTGAATAGGTCTGTTAAACAGTTTTCGAAATTTGCATAGCAATCTGGTATGGCTGGGTAGTACACAAGGTTGGCGCAAATGTTGGCAATATCTCTCTCGAACTGAATTGAATGAATTCTAGCTTCCGTGCTATTGACAGCACAAGCCCTTGCATGTTAACCGTTGAATGGATAGAACTGTGTACAATGCCCACGGAGCACAACGGACCTTTGTGTGGACCTACATGTACACACTCGTGATGATCCGAAGCAAGATAACTGTGGAATTAATTGACAAGTGTACGTTCAAACAAATAAGACTGCAGATCGGCGTGCCGAGTCCCTCAGGACCTTTCAAGGCACCCTAATAATATGGGTTGGCGTCAACCTGTCCATGAAGTGAGTCACATGAGTTGCCCTCAACCACTCACCATGAATGCTGAAGGGCATTTACGAGTGTCACGATCCCTCATACCCGTGGCGTTGAAGAGATCGAAACTTGGCAAACCACGACATCTAGTCAGGTACAATCGCTTCGCATGTTCTAATTCCGGGTGCATAGGCCCCCGTGTTCGCTTTCCGTGGAAGGATAATAGCGATATGTTAAGTATAGGATATACGACATGTGAACGCACCATGTTTCTACCCTTCAGGGCTTGTTTTCGACCCTGGTCAGATGTCCCTTGAATAAATGCTGGGAGGCTTTTTTTTGGATGATTCCCAGCATGACTGCTAGCCCGCTAATACTACCCGCGAGTACTCTACCAGCGCTTGGTGGACGAGGAGCGCATTGCGTGGGATTAGATAATCTCCTCGATAAGGTAAATTGATGCTAGGAGTGCACCACATCGATCGCTCATCTCGTCTTTCTCTTCAACTTTCAGAGATGCCACCTTCAGCATCAAAGCAAAAAAGGCTTGCAGAGAAAGCCGCCAAACAGGCTGCAAAACAGCAAGGCGATACTGCAACATCCACCTCGACGCCTACTGGATCAGTTGCTGGCAGCGCCGCCAACACTCCACTCACCAGCGTCTCCGCTGCGAACAGCACTGATGACTTGACTTCGATGGCAAAGCTTCAGATCGCAACGGAGAGGTGTGTGCAGCGTTTCGCATGACAAAGGATCCATGACTGAACATGATGTAGGAGCGCTGCTGGTGTGCTCGTCTCTGATACAAAAGGTCGAGATATCAAAATCGATTCTTACACGCTCTCCTTCCACGGTCGCTTGCTCATCGAAGGTGCAGAGATAGCCCTCAATTATGGACAGCGGTATGGTCTCTTGGGCGAAAATGGATCCGGAAAGGTTTGATCAACCATCATCGTCGCGTTCTGATTGTTCATGATAGTGCAGTCCACCTTTCTGCAATCAATGGCAGAGCGCGACATCGAGATTCCTCCTCACATCGACATCTATCTTGTAAGGGGAGAAGCCGAGCCATCCGATGTGAACGCGGTTGATTTCATCATCGCCTCCGCAAAGGAAAAGGTCGCCAAACTCGAAAAACGGATCGAAGACCTATCCGTAGCTGACGATGTGGATGAAGCGGCCCTCGACGCCGCATACGAAGAACTCGAAGAATTGGATCCGAGCACGTTTGAGGTGAAGGCGGGAAGCATTCTGCACGGTCTAGGTTTCAGTCAAATTATGATGCAGAAGCCGACCAAGGATATGAGCGGTGGTTGGCGGATGAGAGTGGCCCTCGCTCGGGCTCTGTTCGTGAAACCACACCTACTGTTACTTGACGAACCGACGAACCATCTTGATCTGGGTGCTGTCGTATGGTTGGAGGCCTACCTGTCGACGTACAACCACATCCTCGTTATCACATCCCATTCGCAAGATTTCATGGACTCCGTATGCACGAATATAATGGACCTGACGATGAAGAAGAAGCTTGTGTACTACACGGGTAATTATTCAACCTACGTTCGCACCAAAAAGGAGAACGAGGTCAACCAGATGAAGGCGTACCACAAGCAGCAAGAGGAGATCGCTCACATCAAAAAGTAGGGTGACACCCTTTGAGGGATACAACACGCTGACAGACTGCAAATAGATTCATTGCGTCAGCCGGTACATATGCTAACCTTGTTAAGCAAGCCAAATCGAAGCAAAAGATTATCGACAAAATGGAAGCTGCAGGTCTAATAGAAAAGGTTGAAACACCACGACCCTTGCGTTTCCACTTTGAGGACATCCGCAAGCTTCCCCCTCCCATCATTGCCTTTAATGACGTTGCATTTTCGTACTCGGGGAAACGTGCCGACTACCTTTACGAACACTTGTCATTCGGTATTGAGTAAGTCACCGCCTGCACTTTGTGTGGAGGGCTCACGCAGTGATTTACAGCATGGATTCCCGCATCGCCATTCTTGGTGCCAATGGTGCAGGAAAGTCCACGCTCCTCAACCTTATCACTAGCGCGCTTCAACCGTGCGAGGGAACAGTCTCCAAGCATGCCGCTTTAAAACTAGCGAAGTACTCACAACACTCCGCCGATCAGCTTCCATATGACAAATCACCAATCGAGTACTTTCAAAGCTATTTCGCTGAAAAATACCCTGAGAAGGACTTGCAGGTGAAATTTCCCATCCTCCTGACTGCGCACAAATCTCACGTTCTTTCCGTGGTTCAGGCATGGCGGCAACAGCTCGGCAGATTTGGTCTGTCCGGCGCACATCAGGTCTCTCCTATCCGACAGCTGTCAGACGGTTTGCGAAATCGGTGAGGACGCCCATCTTGGCAAGGAATGAAACTGAGGCTGGTCCATTAAACTAGTGTCGTGTTTGCGCAGTTGGCTATGGAACATCCACATGTTCTTCTTCTGGGTACGTGGCACTGTTATCTCGGCTAACAGCAAGTGACGCAGGTGGCCGTTGATTAGACGAACCCACCAACCATTTGGATATGGGTTCTATTGATGCCCTGGCCCTTGCCATCAAAGAGTTTGAAGGTGGCGTTGTGATCGTTTCTCATGATTTCCGTACGTATCACGTGGTTTTATCGCTTGTCTGTTGTTTTGTTTTTGACTTGGCGCGTTCATTTCATACAGGTCTCATTTCACAAGTCGCCGAAGATCTTTGGGAGGTCAAGGACAAGACTGTTCGGAACCTCTCCAAGAAGGACATCACTATCATTGACTACAAAAAGAATCTCGTCCGACAGAGTACGTCTTTTGTGACGATGTGACACATGGGTGCTTACACTCTCGCCTGTAGGCCAAACAGCGCTCGAGAAGGCGAAGCTTATCAGCAAGAATGCTGTCAAGGGCAAGACATAATCAACATCGACGCTTCGACGTTGCGCACCACCCACCGCCTGTCTATCTTACGCTCCACCCCATGGCCATAGATTCCATGTTCACCATGTCCGTCGCGTGCATCCGTAACATTCTAAACCGTTATGTAACCCATATCCCTCTCCAAATGTCACGACGCGTTTTGTCCTTGGTGGAGCGGTGACGGTGTGACGTGGTGTTTTGTTCCATCGGACGGATCGAAGGGGGGATCTCACCATACTTTTTTGCACAGGGGTGGGTTCTCCGAGGTCTGATGCGCACGACGGTGTCAATGGAGAGAACAATGCGCAGACCATGAGGCCTGGTCGAAACCTAACTCTGATCATCCCAGGCGCCCCGCTGGCACACAGTCCGAAGATGATAATGTTGATGCTGATGATGCTGATGACGCGCGCGCACGCGGCCATCGTCTCATATAGGAAGCTGCGCGGTGAGCTGGCGACGCCGGGTTGGGTCATGACGCGTGTCCTGTCACCGGCTCTGCCGGACGCCTCTTTTTTTTTTTTCCCTTGTGCACTGCCCAACCCGGCCACTCGACGGTCCGTGGCGTCGAACCCTGTCGTTTGGGTGCCACAGACGGTGTAGCGCACGCGTGATGACGACGTGTGCGTCCGCAGTGGGACGTGCCTAAGCTGAACGCCGAGTCGTCGTTCGACGTGGCACGCTTCCGTTCCGCGGAAAGAGATCGTTGCGTCCACAGGTCGCGGTGGCGGACACGGTTCGACGGCACGCCATCCCGAGTGGCATCGATCGAGGGGCGTGCAGACACAGATACGCAAAAGGCGAGGCTAGAACGCGTCGCGCGGTCAATATAGGGATCACTCACGGGCGGCAAGCGGAACACGTCACCACGACGTCGGGTGCGGCGCTCAAGCCAGCCTGTCCACTGCTAGCGCCAAAAAAAAAAAAAAAAAAAAAAAAAAAAAAAAAAAAAACGGGGGACATGTCTCGCACACACGCCAGACGCACCTCTGCATCGCCATACACATCACACATCACAACGTAGCAAGCGACAGACGCAATTGGCACAGAGGCGAGGTAAATAAAACGTTAAACGACGGGCGATGCGTACCGTGCACATGTCTACGGAACGTGTCTTTTTTTTTTGGTGATGGGCCACTGCACGAAGAGTGCCTCAATACGGCGAGGGGAGTGCAGCTGGCAGATCTGGGTACCCGCTCGGCAACGGAAGCTGGCCCTGGCCACCGTGCACGGGATGTGCGCTGTAATTGGGCTGCGGGGGAACAGAGGTGTCCTTGGCGGGACCGGGGGCGTAGCCAGCATAAGTGATCTGTTGCTGGGGCGCAACCACGGCAGGCGGGTGGTAGGCCTGGTTTTGGCCTGGTTGGATCGCAGGGGAACTTTGAGGCGGGACTTGCGGGGGATAGCCGCTGAACTGCTGGGGAACGGGTCCTTGCTGCGGATAGACATTGTACTGCTGAGGAACGGGTCCCTGGGGAGGAAGCGGTTGTGGATACACATTGTACGGCGGGGCGGGGGACATGAGCCCAGGGGCTTGTTGAGGATACGGGTTGTAAGGCTGAGGCAGACTAGGAGGATATGCCCCATAAGTTTGGTATTGTGTAGCGGGCGCAGCGCCAAACGGGGGTTGGACCCCAGCATTGACGGCACCGGGAACGACAGTGGCTTCTTTGACGGAAGCGACCCAGACGTGTCTGCCACGGATGGCATTGATGATGGCATACATGAAGATGACATCGTAGTATATGAACGCTAAGGACGGGTGAGCTCACCATCTTGACAGGCTAACAAGGGTCGTACCGCACAAGAAGTTTACAAACGAGAGTGCTTCCACAACCGTGAACTCGTAGCAAATCTGATTGGCTTGGCCGTAATCTGGTAAAGGGGTGAGTATCATCGCTTTGACGAGACCAGCGACTTGCAATCTCCGTAAATGCAGCCACCGGGGAACGCGTACGATCTTCCTGCGACTGTATCACCAGCGGTGCCCACCCACAAAAGCCACAGTACAACTGTCCGTGTCCATCGTCACGTCAAGCGTGTTGCATCGACAAGAAAACAGTGACGCACAGAACCAGATGATTTCGAATACAATCATGGACGTGAAGACGCGTTGTTGACGATTACCCAGCCACATGCTGTTCACACTCTAGTCAAGAATAAAAAATAAAAACCTCGATAAACGTCACTCACAACAGCGGGAGAGAGATGATCGTCAGGGAAGACGCAGCAAGTCCAAGGGGAATGAACGACAGGTAGGCATCGGTGTACCCTGCAGCGAGATACTCGAGGTAGGCACACACGCCCAACACGGCAAACGACAAGAGTGTAAGGAGTGCTAAACAAACCGGTCACCCCACACACCCCACGTACAACGCACACGAGACTCACTAAAGACGATTCTTCTGACCCAAAGTATGGCGGCCATGCCTTCAGACAGTCAATGGGGAAAGCAGTGAGAGGGAAAAAAAAAAAAAACACGGTACAGACACCTGCCGTCATCATAAACAGAATACGTACCAGCTGGGCATCAGCGAGTGGAGCGACAACGAGAACAATACCTCTTTACCCTAAAACGGGCTGACCAAACCTTGCAGCATGTTGCCATAAGACAATGAATGCTCGCCAAGGGCTTGATTCAACAAACCTGTCCAAGAGCCAACAAACAGCATTCAGGTACTCACTCTGTGTCTGTGTCGGATGACGACGGATTCCATAACCCTCGGCTGTGATTGGATGGCACGTCCACTCAGGGTCGTACCAGCGTCAAACCCTTTTTTTTTTTTTTGCACTGCACAGGTATCCGGCACCATGGTAGGGCCTCACCTATCTAGAGGCACGTTCCCAACGACATGATTGGACGCGTGGCTGTCCAATACCAAGGTGTTGGCTAAAACGTCTTTTCCGGGTATCCCATTTTTTCCTACAAAACCGTCCTTTTTCGTACCCGCGATGGACAAGGAGAAGAAGGCGTGAACTGAGCGTCTACGCACGCTTCATTGTCGGACCGTGCCGGGAACCGATCGAGTGGGTTTGGACGACGGGACACGCCGAAGAACCCCCTCGAGGCTTCGGATTGTCAGAGGCGGACGATGCTCTTCGAGATGTCCCGTCTCTCTCGCACTCGGACGTCGTCCCAGAAAACAAAAACGTACACACGCGATGATCGGTCGTTTCAATAGCGAGTGGAACGAGGGTACCCAGAAGCCATCCTCTCGCTGAAACGTCCCCCCGCAAATAAGGAAGAGAAAAGAAAAAAAAAAAGAAAAAGAGAATCAGGAACCTCTTTTATTTTGTTCCCGCACACGTACCACTCAGGGTGGCATTGTGGCACGTGGCTGAACAGGCCACACGCTGGGGACACTCGCCCGCGACAAGAGACATTTTTCCGAGAAGAGCGCAGCGCTGTTTGATACGGTGTGACTATAGCAAAGAGCGTTTGGAGTCGGGCCTCTTCCGCCGACGGGTCCTCCGGCGGGTCTATACGCGCGACCGCCAACGAGGTGGCGCCCTCGTACCCCACAACTGCACACCCGAATTTCAATTTGCCGGGCATGCCTCGAGACGTTTACACCTTACATATCGATATGGACTAGTGGTACCTGCCAGCGCCCACCGAGGTGACAGCGGTACACAGCACCGTTTTCATCCCCGGCCAAAAAGAATAGGAATAGGAAAACATACCGTTTTGCGCACGTGTTCCCGGGCCGTTCAACCCCCGCCATGGTCCGATTGAATTAGATTCGCGGCACCGATTCCAATTCCGATTTTGTGCGTGTCCTTGCACGCCTCTCACACCCTGTCCTTGGTCCCAACCTTGTCCTTGCGGTGCTTGCGAGGCACAATGGTGTCGATGGCGTCCATTCAGGTCCACTCCCACGCTTTGGAGCCGCGTCCGAGTGTCCCGAAGGAGAGAACGCACCTCGGCCAGCCGCTCCCGAAGAATGGCAGATGAAATGCATCAAGAGAGAAATGGAATGAAGGTGCGAACGAGAAAAAAAAATATGCCAATGAGAACATGCCCCATACACGCGCCGTTGGCTTTGTCCATTCACATGGATTGGGAATACATACAGTCATTCCGTCAACACAAACGGCATCTACACGCAGTTTTGATTTGGGTTTTGCAGACGTGTTTCGCATCGCGTTCTGGAAGGTGTCAGAGGAAATAGTCTGCGGGCGGACGTTTGGCCGGGATCGACCGGACGTCCTGCGAGTGAGACAACTATATCAGCTTCCGAAAATGGCACACGAAACCGTCCAAACTGTCCAAGCAGGTAATGGGCGGTCCGTTCTCAACCCCGCATATCGCCTTTGGGGTAAGTCTAACTCGTTATGTAACATGCCACTTTTTCCTAATCGGAAACAAGAACAAGACCAGGACGCGACTTACCGAAGGTGCATGGGAGAAAACCTTGTATTCCTGCGCGAGATGGTCGTCCAGTTCGAGAATCGAAGCAACGTTCCCACACCTAGAGCACAAAAGAGAACGCGTCAGTAAATCACGAATGGTCCGGAAATGGACCGGAAGATGAACGCGTATATGAACGGCCGACCTGCACATGTGTGTGTATGTGCACGCGTCCAGAGAGGGGGTTATCGAAACGCAAGAGAAAAAGCCGGTCCGTACACGCACCGATAACAATAATTGGGCGCGCTCCACACGGTCACGATCGTGCCATCAAACATGAGCTTGTAGCCCTCCATCGCGAGCTGATGCGCGCGCGCGATGAGGTCAATCGCATTATTGTGCGCAAACGTCTTGGTGATGTCGGCTCCAAAGAGAAAGCCAGCGCCCCGCGGAGATAGACCCCATCCGGTAATGTCTAGGAGAACGTGAGCGACACACACGCGACACCCACCAGAACTCACCGTCCGGATCTGACCAGAGCAAATCACACATGGGTCCGTCATGCGGCACCTCTTGCTTGCGATCAATAGCACGGATCTAGGAGTGGGACAGAAAGGTTGTGATTAAGCTTGCGCTTGATGCACATACACACACACACACCTGATCGATCGCCTGTAAATTCGGACTCAGGCCGCCATGCACACAAAACACGCGTCCGTCCACGATCGCGCCGAGGGCGAGGTAGTCAAATACTTCGCAGCACCACCGCCACACGTTGGTCGAGCCATACTTGCGTTGACATTCGTCGTAAAAGCCATAGACCTGGGTGATCTGCCTCGATTCATGGTTCCCACGAATGAGCGTGATACGTTCTGGATAGCGGACTTTGAGTGCGAGCAAGAGCAAAAAGGTTTCGACCGAGTAAAAGCCTCGGTCGACAAAGTCGCCTGTGCAAGCGAACATGAGCATCGGTTGACCGCCTGTACGTGTCGCTGACCCATGAAGAGGTAGTGTGTGCCCGGACAAAAGCCACCCACTCTAAAGAGCTCCACCAGGTCATAAAACTGGCCGTGAATGTCGCCGCAGATCTGTCGGTGCATCACGAACGTGTGTCTGATGGCGTACTCGAGCACGCACCGTCACAGGAGAGTCTACCGGCTGGACGTTGGCTTCCTCTATAAGGATCTCACGGGCCTTGAAGCACAGTCTCTTCACCTCTTCCTCGGATATTGGCTCACAGCGTGTGAGCTGTTCAATTTGTCTGGGCGTGGACCGAGAGTGTTGTGTTGATCGGAACGCAGGGCGTACATAATTGCCATCAACGAGTTGCATGCATCAGAGGCGTGTAACACACCTGTCGAGGTCGCTGGGCATCTGATGTCGATACGGACGAGATAGGACGCTGACTTTGGGTGAGTGGCGCTGCACTGCCTTGGATGGGCTGTGAAAGAGGATCGACAAGACCAGCAAGCACAGGCGCCATGGTCTACAGCAAACGAAGAGGAGTCACAGCATTGGATGTCTACCACTGTACATCAGGCACATGCCCATTCTTTTAGGCAGAGGCAATGTGTATAAACAATAATGTACAGTATCATGCAGTTGGTGTAAGGACTATACGGTATATGCTTCAGGTGATAGTGATGTAGGGAAATCGACAGGGTATGCCCCAGTCGTGCCAGCGAATGGTACAGAAAAAAAAAACAGATCCACGAAAACGAAAGACGAGAGCACACAGACACGGAAAAGAGAGAAAAAAAAGAGACAGTTCAGGATCGACCTCGCAAGAGAACGTCGTGCTTCCACGTTTGGTTGAGAGACATGTGCGATGCATGGTACGGATAACTGTGTATGGGGGAATGCATGTACGAGCTAGAGAGGGGCGTTGTTGGGATACTGGACACAGGGGAATGCTGTACATGGGATACGCGAATGTCGCCCCGGATCACGCGCTCGTCCTGGATCGGTGCCAAGATGGGCGGTGGAGACTCGTATCTCGGGAGACCTTGCTGTGGTAGCATCGAGTGATTGAAACCATTGTGGATAATGTGGCTCTGTGGCGAGACATAGCCATTGGTCATCGCCGAATGATCCGGGACGGCGTCGATGGCATGGTACGTTCCGTCGTGCCTGTCGTCGTGGTAGGCCGAGTAGTTGGGAGTGGGTGGTCCTGATGCTCGTGACTGGGGGGAGACCGAATGACCCGAGTCAGGGGATGGGGAATTGAGCGCGTGGTAGTGGTTTGGGTACGACTGCGGGTGCGAGATGTGTGAAATGGAGAGGCGAGAGGAGACGGAAGAGAGCGCGGATGTGGGGGGCGAATGGTCATGGAGGGTGTCGATGGAGTGGTGTATGGCAGACGAGAGTCGCGGCAACGGCGATTTTTCATTGTAGGCATAGTCGTACGGCTGTTCGGGGTGTGGGGGAGACACATAACCGTAGCTAGAGTGAGAAGACTCGGTGTACGTCGGGGGACTGTCCGTATAATTGGTGAGCGGGTTGGAGATCATCGGATAGCCATTCTCGAGGGGTGTCGAGGAGCGAGAGCTGTCGCTGTAGACAGGCACGTGCGGGAGAGGGTAGGCCTGTACGAGTGCGGGGGGAGAGTCGGGCGGGGGGGGGATCGCCTGTTCGAGAGGGGGCGGGGACGAGGACGAGGAGAGCCGGTCGGATGCCGATGAACGGCCGTTTTTTGGGGCGGAGTTTGCGCCGACGGCACGGGCAATCGCCGCGCGTGTGGCGGAGGAGGAGGACCTGCGCGAACCCGGGGAGAGGTGGATGCGGTAACTATCCAAGGGTCAGCGTGTGCAGGGTCGGTGAAGGGCGACGTACTGCTGCTGGAGGTTATCTTGCCTTGAGCAGCGTGTCTCACATCCGGGAAAGGGACACTTGTGGTTGCGCTCGCCGGTGTGTACGCGGAGGTGGCGTGCGAGGTGTCCGCTGGTGGTGAATGCACGGTCGCATGTCGGACAGACGTGTTTTTTCTTGAGAGGTTGCTCAGCGTAGTAGACGTCTTTTGCTTGACGGGGCATCGGACAAGTGCGAAAAAGACGCGACCGGCGTCGGTTTATGAGGAAGCACCTGTCAAAGGCAGTACGGGAAAAAATACGTAATATATCCGACATTTTTATGGGGTGTCGCACTAAATCAGCAATTTATTTGCACAGATGGACCCTGAAAAATCTCCGAAATTTGGCTTTTTCCGTTTATCTCGATCCCATCGGCACATCCCGTGACTCGACTATTTCGGCGCGGAACCTTTTCTCTCACGTGACCACGCCTTGCGTTGGCCGGATGGCGATTTTCATCTCGCCCAGGCACGCCAATCCGTCCTTTTTCGGTCCCGTTCAGACGTAAGCTTACCATGGAAACTACTGCACGGCGTCCTCACTCGTCCTCGTCCTACCGACGAGCTCTGTGGGGCACGGCACCGACAATGACCCTGAAGTCGACAGGAAAAAGAACAAAAAATACTCCTCATCGACGCCCATGACGGCAGTGACGACGAAAAGCGCCCAGAGAGCATCGCTCGTCGCAGGCAACACACACAACTCCCACCCCACCGACACGCGCCCGCGATGCCACGGCCATCCTCTCTCCGGTCGTTGGCATTACTCGACCATGGCGGCAAGGCCAACGTGACAGGCAGTGCGGCCCGGTTACGAGACCGCAAAAACATTCCTGCGCTCTATAACCCAGGAAAAAAAAAAAAAAGTTTGGTACAACGTGAGGATGCCAAGGTTTGCCCGGTTGTGTTGTTGTTTTCGTTTATTTTCATTTTTGATCTTTTTTTTTTCCGACGTACATATGCGTCTTGCTTGCTGCATGTATCGATGTGACCCCCATTCTGGTGCACGGAGCGTCAAACCTTGCTTGACGTTCTTCACCGTCCTTTCGGATTTGAAACCGGTTTGAATCTACACCCAGAGCTTATCTCGGCACAGGTCAGATTGTCACTTGGGGTCGCACTGATTGGTGTGCACGAGAAACTTTGTCAGGGAAACAACAGGAAAGGCACCCGTCAAGCATTGGAATGCGGCTGTGTCACTGGATGCTCTGCTAGAACGCAACGTCCGTAACACCATCGCCACTAGCAGCAGATCTCTGGGAACAGCCTCTGAGCGATCACGACATTTGCTGGGAACGGTGTTGGCATGGGTTACGCACTGAGCTAGACAAAGATGGCATGTCTCGCCTGTGTCTTGCACGTCATGTACTAAATGCATTACTCGACATGTACATGGGAACGAGTCGAACAGGAAGGGTAAAAATGAACAGAGTGCCGGTTACCGGTACCATATCAGCTCCCAATCGACTCTTTTCCACTTCAAGCCGTTGGTCCAAGCGTGCGAGGCTTCATGTGTTGCATTATGATACCAGATGTGGCGCCCGATTCAAAATCCCCCCTCCCCAGATCTGACTCGGACCCTAGAAGATACGAACGGGCTTGCCCATCGTACTCTTGATGTGCAGCGACTTGACGTTCTGCCAGTTCTTTTTCAGCAACGAGACCAAAAAGTTGATGCCTACGCGCGTCAGCATCCGTCTCGAACACACACGTCAAACGGACACACTTAGCATGACATTGGCGAGCACTTGGTCATCTGTCATTTGGACGTGTCCGACGGCGACACCCAAGCAAAGCACCTTTTTCAGCTGAAATTTGATCGTCGACCGGACCTCGACAAGCTTGTTTGACAGATCTTCTGTATGCGAGACAGGCGTTGGGAACTTGCCAGCTACGGATAGGACCCATGGTCATGGGACCCCTTGCGGAGAGGAACGGTCTCAAACGTACCTTTGGACAGACCCGGTCCAAGCAAACGCGGAATCTGTTTGATAAGGGCCTCTGAAGCCAAGAACGCATCGTACTTTTTAGCCAGCTTCTTGACGAGCTTCTTGTTCTTGTTGAGTCTGCAGAGGGTCATCGTGTGTGTCATCCAGGAGTGGGAGCCCTACTTTTTCAAGTCGTCGACGGACATGTACTCGAGCTCGATTTGCTTTGCGCGGTCAATGTCGGCTGCATCGGCGAGAATGCAGATGGACATGCGAGGACGTGGAATGTTGGGTAATCTGTCGTGGCTTGAGACGATGTACCATTCGAGTAGGTGGATCGCTACTTTACAGTGCCAGAGAAACGCTTGTCTCTCTGGGGGTCGTAATTCTTCAAGCCGATCTGGAGTTCGATGGTCTCCACAAAGTTGCGCTTTTGCTCGTCGTTGGATGCGGCGAGCAGTTCCTTGACCGAGCCTCGCACGCTTGACACTGAGAGCTTGCTTCCGCTGGTAGACGGTCAGAACGAGTGTCAGGCGTGGTCTGTTGACGATACCTCATGCTTTTCTTCTCCTTGTCCGCTGGACGACGTCTTGGGATGATACAAGAGAAATATAAAGTTTGAGTGGCTGAGACACATATACAGCGTGACATTTGTCATCAATGTCACTATTCTTCCGTAACCGGCAGTGTAGCACGTGATCGTGTTGTCACGCTAGTCCGCCTGAGACCCTTCGTTGCACACAACGACTGCGAATGCGCCATTGATAGCGTTTGTTTACCACCACCACCTGCATGACTCTGGTTCCAATACCATCAGATATCCAGAACCAGTCCAACCATTTACCGTACAGGCTCTCTACCATTTCCAAGGAGACATGTCACAGCCATGGCCAGTGGAACCCGAGCTGTACGTTCGCATCCACCCCAACCAAACCCTCATAACGCCCTTCCAGAGACCCCGCCTCCGACACCGCCTCGCTCTCACCGCGCACAGCGCTCCTCACCCCACCCTTTCAAGACGGCCGACGCCTCTCGCGCGGTCCCAGCTCGAAATTCCGACACGCCCGCGAACGCGCACACAGCACCGCATCCGCACGAGACCTCCTCCGCCTCCTCATCGACGAAGAATACGAATCCCAACAGGCGCGCAAATTGCTGTACACCGCGTTTGAGCGGCTCGAACACGAGACGCACCGCGCGGACGCTGCCGAGGCGCGCATCGAGGAGACGATCCAGCGTGCGCGGGCGATCAACGAGGCGTGGGGGGTGGCTCAGCAAAAGGCGCGGCAGGCGCAGGAAGAACTCGAGTTGTACAAGTTGCAGTTGGATAATGCGCAAAAGGAGATATTGCGTGCGCAGGACGTCCTCAAGGCGATAGAGGCGCAGAGGGATCGGGCAGAAGCTTCAGCGGCCTCGGCGCGTGACAAGGCGCGGAAGATGAACGAGGAGCGCATGATCGATCTGGCAAGGGAAGAGGGCCGTCGGTTGGGATTTGAAGAAGGTGTGCGTCGAGGGAGGAGAATGGGTTATAGAGAGGCGCATTCTGCGGGATCTGATGATTGGCGTCACGAGATGCAACAGGTGGCGGCGACGACGGTCAATAGGTTACTCGAGGAACGGGACGAACCGGAGCAAATCGAGATTATCGAGGAACCTACTCCTATCCCGCCACCGTCGAGTATTCGGACTGCGCCAGAGGTACACCGGATCGAGACGCCCATTCGCTCTCCACTGGAACACCAGCGTTCTGGTTCTCGCAGTAGACACGACTCTGGAGACAGCGTCAGCAGGAGCACGAGCACGCGCAGACGTGCGCCTGACCGAGTGGTCATTCCTGGTCCAGAGGTGGACGAACCACGGATCGTTCCTCCTCGCACGCCCTCGACGCCCACTGCTAGTCGCGCACACCGACCACGGTCAGGGTCTCAATCATGGACAGGCCCTCCTGTCGAACCACCATTGAGCAGGCCCATCTCTATCCAAAATTCCCCACAGAGTGCACGCCAGTCTGGATACCACGTCCCACCAGACAACTATATCCCAACGTTGGATGAAAATCACAACATCTCCCTTCCGCCTCCCCACGAGATGCAACGCATTCCTTCTCCAACGCCTTCTCAACATACACTGGGACAGGCCTCGGAACGAGGCAGGCGTGAGTATGCGTATGATGATTACCCTCCTCATCGTCGAGGCTCTCCCGACGGATCGCTAGCATCTACAAAACAGTCGGCTACGTCGACGATCTCTCAACTAGATCTTCTTGGTCTACCGATTAACGCTAGGCGCCGAGAACGTTCCCAAGGTCTGAGCGTCATCCACGAGGACGCGAGCTCGCGATCGGATCGCATGACAGACTACTCACAAACGATCGCATCAGAAACAGGACGTAATTCCTTTCGAGAAATGGGAAGCAGTGAGACGTTGCGTCGAGACAGGGACAGGAAATCAAAGCAGCAACTCGCCGACGAGCTGCGGTATTCGGATCCGTCGGCGGCCGAGCAGTGGCGGCGCGATAGTGTATACGTCCTGTAACTCGTCCTGTTGCTACATGCTGACGCTTTGGCACACTCTAGTCGCGTTCGCAGCCTCTGGACGGCCCACCGAGACAGCGTCCACCGCACGTCACGATTCCCACACCACTATCTCCACTACAGCGACCGGATTCGCGACACCGCCGGACGTCCTCTGAACGTCAGGGTCGCTCGGAGACGCGGAGTGAATACAGGGATCATCATCGATTGTCATCAGATAGCTCCGTCCCTGAGATCAGCGTCGTCCCTCCGGTAACTACCCCCCTCTTGACCATTTATGGACGTACTGACGTGAATGGCAGTCTCGGTCCCCATCGGACGCACCGTCGAGAGGGCGAGGAAACGCATATGGCTTGTTGAGTCCGGATCATGCGCACCAGCCGCTACCGGTGCCTGCGCCACCCGTGTCCAACAACCAGCGCGCCCCTGGGTCACCAGGGCGTCGGGCGAATGGGGAGGAGATCTACACGGTACTCTCGGATGGACAGCTCCCGCCTGGGTTCCTGCCGTCGCCGACGACGCATGCGCCGCAGGCACCTGACAGAGAGACGACGCCAACGCCACGGTACGCTGTCCCAGCTGTCCCACGCGCGCCGTCGTCGACCGACCGTGAGACGGTGCGGTCGCGGAGCCCGATCTCGTTTTATGCTGCTGCACCTGTGCCGAGTGGGGTCACGTACCCTGCACCGCCGATATCGCGTTCGGCGGGGTACACTGCGGCGTATGCGGCCAGTAATCCGTCGGTCACGTCCGAGGGACGGCGGCGGCGAGATAGCCTGAGTGCGACGGCAGGAATGACGCCTGCTGCGCGTGCCAAGCCGATACCGGTGACGAACAGCGACGGTGGGCGCGAGGGACGGGCGAGGAGTGGGAGCGTGGGTTCGCTGACGCGGCGCGCGTCGTATTCGCGGTACGACCCAGACGTGTACAACGATCCTGCGTATCTGGCCAACAATGAGTCGTTTGTGGATTCGGTCACGGATGCGAATACGGCGGCGAATGGCGGGCGGCGGGCGGCTTCGCCTGCGTATTCGTTTGCGACGTTGAGGACGAACGACTAGTCCATTTTTGGCATTTTCTTGGAGTAGGCTGTTGTATTGTCATTACAGTAATGTTGTGTGTACGAATGGACGTGGTGTACTTGGGCACCGGTGTCGTGCGTTGATCGCAAGATGGATAGCACCGTGCTAATTCGGTCGTGGGAGGTGACTCGCTCTACCTGTCCCACTGTCATACTTGCACAGTGTTGACTTGGGCATGTCAGATCGCAGTATGTTCACATCCCCCAGCGCCGAGTTCCTTCCGCGGTCTTGGCGTCGTACACGACTCCGTTATTTCAGGCGCGTGCGACTATGGGCAACTAGTCGTGTTGCATGTGGTCTGCACGTCGTCGACCGACAGAGGGCCGACGCGCAGGGCGTGGCGGGCGCGGTGATAGAGCGTCCATTGCACCTCACTCGTATCTCCGATGCAGTGTTCAGATTGCCGACCAAAAAGTTGTTGCACCGTCCAAAGCATAGGCACACGTTCCAACCGCTTCTCACGAGATGGCGATCTCGACGTTTTTACAGTAAACTGCACCAGCCAGGGAACGACGTCGCCTGTGGAAGATGGACACGGCGCATTGCATGATCACTGGGGTCGTCATCCCGGGCCCGCCGTGCAACCCGCCGAATGCGCGGAGATGCGTGATGGCATCGATAAACGTTGTTGATGCTTGGATCATGAAAGAGATGTGCCTGCGTTGATGATCGCAAGGTACGCCTCGCGTTTTGCGTTTGGGGCATAGAGCGCTGATTGCGTTTGCCGCGATGGCCGAGGGAGGAAATGAATAGGATGGCTCGTTGTGATGGTCATTGCCCGGGTGTCTTGACGACGAGACGGACGATTCGTGTTGACAGATGGCAATATGCACAAAAGACGTAGGGCGGTGATGGATACTTTGTAACATGAACGCGGTGGGAGACCTTGGTGGAAGCCAATCAGGCGACGTTGTGGATGCTGCCGAGGTTGCCACGATGATGGCGACGGTGTACACGAGGGGGTCATCATAATACCTTCTAGATGGGGATGAGTACACGCCCAATGTGATCCGCATAGTACGATCTGACCGTTGAGAGTAGGTTCGATGTATGGATACCATCCTCCTCGTCCTTTCTGTGAATGATTCGATGCACGCCACGTCTTTGGGTGATCCTGGTCGACGGTCCCGGTGATCGATGAATCGAGAGCATACCATCCAAGAACAGCTTCATTTAGGGTGACTCGTTCGACCCTGACAACGTTGCCTAGAAACATTTTTACGTGCGATACAGCATAGAACTCTAAGACCTTGGAAAAAAGGATACTCCGAGCATGGCGTCAGTGGCGCATACTAGGGTGGACTTGCAGGCCGTGCTAGTCCACGTTTGTCGAGGTGTTTACAACATCTAGGTCTTTTGCAGACGATTCGATCTGGTGTAGGCCAATGACGATCGAGGAAGGATGACTGTACCATCCAAGAATATCGTATTGGCGACCCTGACGAGGTTGCCTAGAAACGTTTTTTCGGATGGCATTGAACAAGGTAAGCGTAGAACTCTATGACCTTGCCAGCAGAATCTGCGGTAAACATACGCCGTGCACCATACCAATGTGTGGCACATGGGCATCGGCCGTGAACTTGTAGGTCCTCGTTTTCCAAACTATCGGACTTGTGACAATTTCGTGTTGACACATATCGACAGCGGAGTCGGCGGGGTATCCATAATAGCCACACGACGTGTAGGTGAGTGCCCTCATGATTCCTGCCAGAGTACCCCGCCTTCTGGGATCTGCATCGATGCCCAAACCAAGTGCTGTGAGTCTGTTTCCGATGGGGCGTCTTTTTGTGCCGTCGCACGTCAATGTACTATGCACTCTCTCGCGAAGGGTATGTACATCGTTCCACTCATCCTCAGAGGCTATAACACTTCTCGACTGGCCAAGCCCGGGTGTCTTGCGCAGGTGACAGCATTCCAGCAATCCTGTCGTCCAAGGAAGACGGGTTTGAACCCCAGCTTCTCAAACGCGGTTTGCAAGCGAGATACCTACGGACGCTACGCATACAAGCACCCATCGTCCTCTGGCGATATGCAACCATCACAATCCTTGTCGTACAGACACGCCTCCACCTCGGCCATCTACGCTCCCACATCCATCCCAAGGCAACACCTCCCCACGGTCTGTCGCCCCCTGAATGTAGAACCGAACTGCGGCAGCCACGAGCCAATCAGTAGGGAAACACACGCGTTCCACATAAAACCCGTCCCCTCGTCCGTCAAGCCCTATCGTGCCAACAGCCACTACTTTGGGGCGCGAACCGAGCCGCTGCGATGGACGGGGGTGCCGACGGACACGGATGACGGCGAGTTCGCCTAAAGAGAGGGAGAACGTCGGTACCTGCCGGTCCGCGGGTGTGGATGACACCACAATCGCACCCGAGGTTGTCTCCCCAGTCGAGACAGGCTTGAAGTCGACCCCGCAGAGTCCATCCGTGTTGTAAATTAGAGACGATGGGCGGGTCGCACTCGTCCGCTCCGGGGAATCATGATTGGGGCACGGAAGTTATCGATTCCGAAGCTGATCGTGTTAGCCGGGTTAGCGGCGTTGGGACTGGCATCACTGCACCTTGAAAGCTCGATCGCCCGCTGACGTTGCCAAGTCGCGATTTTTCAAGTCACTGGCGACTCACAGTACTTTATGACCTTGTCAGTACTAGAGTCCGGACCCAGCATAATCATAATGCTCGGTGCGTGCGGCGTGACGCTCGTGCTAGTTATCCTCGTTCTCGCTTGCTGAGCGCTGAGCGCTGAGCCCAACTGCCAGCTGGTTGCTCGCAAGCGACCCTCCAACTCGCACAAAAAGTATATACACCGTCCCAATCTGTTTTCAACATACAAACGCTGACATCAACTCTTTGTATCCTACACGACCTACAACATCTCAATGCGACAGTGCCTATTGTACACGACTTTGGGGCAGTAGAGACATTCGAGGACAAGCATATCGACCAAACCAGCATACTCTGTTGGACACACCTCTCCACTCAAACCGCATCCGTCTAGAGATCCACACTCGCACAGTTCTCCCAGGGCAACACATCACCGCGGTCTGTCACCCCCTGAACATAAAGCCGACCTTTTGTCTGCTTGTCCCACCCGTCTGGGAGACACATTGGCTCCACGTAAAACCTGTTGCCTCGTCCGTCCAGACCTGTCGTGCCGATAAACACCGCACGCGCAGGACTCATGCGGCTAGATGGAAGCTCGGCATAGATGTTGAAGTACACAAACTTGGGGAACCGGTATGCGGGCGTGTCTTGCAGTAACCACGCTGGGGTGGTCGAACTCGAACTGTTGACCTTGATGTCCGCCGGGGTGAATGTCGATTTGGTGTCCCAAGTGAGGGTGCCTTCGAGGGCGCCACTGCTTACGGGCGCAAACTTGGCCTCCATGATGGATGGCGTACCAACAGAAACGGATGAGGAAGGGGGCAAGGGATAGACAACGAGTTGGCCCAGAGAGAGGGTGAGTGTGACCGGGCCAGCCTGTACGGGGACAGGATAGAATTTTATCACGAAACCAATTTCAACTGGGGTAGTGTCCTGAGACAAGGTGCCTCTAAAGTTTGTGCTCTGTTGAGTCCATCCTTGTGGCATGGACTCATCAGAGACGACGGGCTTATCAGAGATGATGGACTGATCAGAGCCAGTGGAACGAGTGGCGGCGGCGGGCTGAGGAAGGGATCTAGCACCAATGCTGATATCGACAACTCCCATGGAGATTCTATAGACAACACGTGCCTGGGACCACTCGCCGCTTTTCAAGATGATCGATTGGACGGGCAGCCAGATAGTTCTGTAGCAGGTGTCTGACTGTTGCAAAGTATAATCGATAGTCAGTTTGAGCGTGTTTCCCCCATTATAGCCATCCGACATGTCGAGCACTGACACACCAGTGGGAGGTGGTTTCGTAGTCTTTGTATTGAGCCAAGAAGAAGTAGGCCTTGGCCAGACACGATCACCAATCGAACATTGTTTGTCAATGTCCGTCCAGCCGGCCTCCGTATCTAGAACTTTTGTTCCCTGGACGTACCAAGAATACCCAACGCCGGGAGAAAAGTTGGTGTAGAACGCAAGGTCAGAGGGATTAGGGAGAGATAAGGAGCAGAAGTATTCTGATATAGGTTTGAAGGGACCTTCTTCCGAACCACAAGAAATAGTATCATCATCTTGCGATGGGCGAACCCACAATTTTCGCTCGTTCTCCCACCAGCTGTCCCAATTGTGCTCTGGGTCCTTTGTAGCATTTTCCCAAGTCCATCCCGGCGCAAAAAGAGCAGTGCTGAGTCCCATGGGTGAAGTGTAGGTGAGAGAACGGTAACAGCAGTATCCACCATCACCATACTGTCCGCGACCATAGACATCAATACCCGTGTAGATGTCCTGAAGGGTCTTTGCAGGGGAAGACGCGGTGGGTTGAAGATTCCGGAAATACTGAACCATATTCGTTTGGGTACAGGAATTCCACTGACGTGTACCATTCTTAGAACCCTTGAAAAGTCCAATCACATTGGCACTTACCCCATAATTGGTGAATATTCCGTCAGACGCAAGGAAGAACGGCAAGTTGTAACCGTTTAGCTCGTCTTGCCATTCCAGATCGCCATTATATATCACAGAGTCGTACCTAACTTCCCATAAATGTTAGTTCGAGATATCCCCGAGCAAACACTCACCATACAACTTGAGCATGTGGACCGACCCTAGCTCGGAGTTCTGCTCTGAGTAGCAGAATCCATGAGGCCACTGCTCGCGCTTCATTGGTCCCAGACAACAGGTCCGATTCAAAGTTGAGAAGATAACCATCGAAACCGCGTTGGTGTGCCAACTCGGCAAGGAACACCGCATATCGTTCAGAAATGGGAACCAAGCCATTGTTGTCCTTGATCTTATAATCGCTGCGGCCACAAATGAGCTGGGCATATTCAGAATCGGAGTCGCCCTCGAATATCCTGTGAAAATCTAGTGAGAATGGTGGAGCGGTCACTTCGATCATGCTTACAATGTGCCCAGCATCCTTGTCCCTTGCCTATGCGCAGCATTAATCCACCCGGACGGTGGAATGGTGATCCGATGGTGCGAGAAGCTGCATACTCGTTCTTCAAACGTCATTGACAAAAAGGCAGACGTACTAAACAAAAGTGTCGCAGAGTTGCCAAAAGTTGAAGGTGTAGCAAAGCCCCGAAGGGGACTCCGAATATCCGTTCTATCCGTAGGGAACATTGAGTTACCTTTAGTATAAATCGACTACACAGCAATGGGGTGCATCGCAGTCGAGCACACCACTAACCTTGTAATCATGACAGACCTAGCGAATGGATCAGAGGTTGGAAGGATGGGATGGAACCTCTGGCTTACCAGTAACTTTGGTATACCATCCAATTGACCATCGGGGAATGGACGGGGTTGATAAGGTATCACCCCAGACAGCTTATTATGTGGTTGGTAAGCCCAGTCGTCAAAGTCCGAGAGTGAGGTGAAGTACGGCCTCTCGTCCTTGACGAGGTTCGAATGTGTCTTGCCACGCAACGGCATGGTTATTTGAAAGGTTTCTGGCCTGAAGGATGTGGTTTGGGTCAAAGGAGCGTGGGGATGGAAAACATCCCTGACTTGGATTTATATCGCGGACGCGATTCTATAATTGGGAGCATCAAGCGCTATGAGCGTCAGGCAAAAGATGCGCCCAGCTCGCAGTCCATCCTGTCCAAAGGCGTGTAGGGAGACTCGAGTGCATGAAGGGCATCTGGACAACAGCGTTCCTCAATGGCAATACAGCCCATGAACATGAATGGAAACCCATACCTTTGTACATCCGTTGAAAGCATCGGCGATGACCGTCCTTTCCGTAGTATCAGAGCCTGATGAAGGTAGCATATACCCCTCTAGCGTTGTAGAAGGGAAACACGCGGCATTTGAGCCGCTTTCTGCATAAACGTCCAGAGATTGTTATCAGCCAAATGCAACGAGGAAACGCACCACTTCTGGAGCGTCAGAAGCGTCGCAGGATCAATGGTGTTGGTCCAAAGATACAAAGAACAAACGTTTTCCAACACCATTTCTTACTGTCCCACCGTACGGTCTGCTCCCGTCCGATTAATAGTAATGTTTGATGAATCGATGGTCCACCTAGTACATTATTCTGCTACTAGCCACCGAAGAGCTTCATTTATTCAAGTCTGACCTGTAGGGTTTTTACGCACACGGGCGGTGCAGTGTCCCCAACGTCCACACAACGAGCATGGTAGAGAATGGGGCGGGTGTTATGGAAAGCCCGAACTGGAATGAACGAACCCATCGGCCCGCCAGAAGCCGAGTTCGCAGATGGCAAGTCAATATTTCCAGGCCCCTGTTGTGAGTCACCGTAAAGCCTGAACGGTCGCGCGGCGTCTGCGTTCAACCTTTATGTACAGCCTGTCAGGGTCCTGACGGAAATTATGTCCAGGGGCTATGCCCACCTAAACGGGTACCTTAGGAACCCACACGGACATCCGATGGAGCCCCGCAGGCTCCAGAACACTCGGGATTTCCAGTTATCACACACTCTGTGAATCGCTTACCCGATTAGGTCACGGAATAGACTAGAACGATTGTTAATCGTTCTAGATCTAAGATCTGTCATCAGCATTATTGAATGCTGTATGACATCGGCCGGTTGTGACATAATATTTCCTTCTTATGGTAATATTAATGTCG
>JBBPTN010000262.1:0-26993 GCA_038094075.1 Xerocomus spinulosus | reverse complement strand
GCGAAGGTCTGTAGGCGCATGTCAACTGAGTTCTGACCTACATAACTGGCACGAACGTCGGCTCCAAGGGCGCTGTTTCCGCTGCATCGTTGCGAGTGTCCGACGCCATGGCCGAGTAGTACAGTACTATGCGTGGCTGTCAATAGTCACTAACACACTGTTAACAAGTCGCGGCTTGACCCAACAAGCACAAATACGTACTCGTCGTTGACCATCACCACCACCACCACTTTATCCGCATAGAATCTACAAGATGGGTGGAGGCGATCTGAACATGAAGAAGTCGTGGCACCCGCTTCTGTTGAAGAACCAGGAGCGGGTCTGGTTGGAGGAGAAAAAGGCCGTAAGTACTTTCCACATTCTTTATCATCTCACCGACGTACATTCCCCAGCTCGAGGAGAAGAAGAAGCTTGATCAGCTGCGCAAGGAAAAGGAAGAGGAACGCCAGCTACAGGAACTTCAACGCCTCCAGGAGGAGCAGACCGGAAAGAAAAGAACCGAGAAGTTGGAATGGATGTATACTACCCCAGCGACGGGCAGTAACCAGAACACCAACGACCTCGAGGACTATCTCCTTGGAAAGAAACGAGTCGACAGAATCCTCACTGCGGATGACAACGCAAAGGTATGCCTCCTTGATATTGACATTTTATAATCTTCCGATGTGTCTTACAGCTCGGAGCGTCGCACAAGAACTTCATAGCTGTCCAGAATGCGAATACTGTACGAGACATCGCTTCGAAAGTTCGCGAGGACCCCCTGCTTGCCATGAAGCAGCAGGAGCAAGCCGCGTACCAGGCGCTATTGTCTAATCCCCTCCGTCTTCGTGAGCTACAGGAACGAAACGGTATAAAACCAAAGAAAATCAAGGAGAAGAACGAGAAACGGCATAAGAAAGAGCGGAAAGGAAGGGAAAGGAAAGATCGGACCGAATATCCTGCTGTACGGCGGACGCCGTCTCGTAGTCCCAGTCCAACGGATGACTGGAGACGCCGCTCCCCTCCGCGTGAACGCTATGATCGCAGTCACTCAAGGCGTTCGCCTAGTCCCTACGCTCGTCGCTCTAGGTCTCCCGTCCGGTCTCGTTACGACAGGCGCGATTACCCCGATTCTCATCATAGGCACCGTGCAGCGCGGTTGGCGGCTATGCAGTCTGATGCAACTTTCGTGGAAGCTGATCGGCAACAACGTCTGTCCAAGCTCCTGGAAAAGGAAAGGGCAGAGTTGAAAGCTGAGAACGAAGCAAGGTTGAAGTCGAGAGGTACGGGCGACTTCTTGAGCCAGGAACAAAAGAGAGTGTTTACTGGCGAGGGAGGACTCGAAGACCGGATCCGAAGAGGTCGCGGCAGGCTCGTCGCTGATGCGGACTGACGACTTTGGGCGTCACGTCTCTACTACTGGTTCCTCGCGTGTATTAAATGTTGTATACAAATCCGTCCCACTAGTTCTCCCCCAACGACGACGGTGCCAGTGCGACAAGCGAGGGCGAGCGATGCACTCACCGTCTCGATACACGCGCTTTATTTGAATCCGGATACTTCAATGACTATCCCCTACATCTCTAGGCAAAATACCTTGCATGCTCTCCCTTTAAACTTGATGACAAGGTAATCATTTTACGAGGAGTGTTCCAACATTTCTTTGGCTGCCCTGTACTTTGACTGAGTTTCCAAAACGACGGTTTCGGTGATAGTCCATCCCTCCCCATTTCCATCCGGCCCACTTTCCAAGCCTTTCTGGTAGCCTACTGCTTTCAAGTAATCTCGCACATATTGTTTGTCAAAACTTGGTTGTAATTTGCCAGGGGAATAACCGGAGAGGGGCCAATACCGCGACGAATCGGGAGTGAGCACTTCGTCCACAAGAAGCAGTTCTTCCCCTCCATCAGGGGAGGGAACGAGGCCAAACTCGAATTTGGTATCTGCGAGAATCAGATTGCACGACAAGGCGTGCGCTGCAGCCGTCTTGTACAACTCTAGCGCGATTTCGGAAATCCTTGTGTACAGTTCTTCACCGATCAAATGAGCAGCTAAGATCAGTGTGAGCGACATCCTGAAGCCAGAGATACCGATGCACCTCTCTCCGGGGATATGTTCTCGTCATGGGCCCCTTGCTCGGCTTTGGTTGATGGTGTGACGACAGGCTCATCCAACTTATCAGACTCCACTAAACCCTCCCTCAGACGAATCCCGTGCGTTGTTCCGGACTTCTTATACTCTGCCCATGCTGAACCTAATCCGTCAATACTGTGAGATTACACCGTGCGGACATTTGAGGGCATTGATCGTACCGGTGAGATACCCCCTAACGATGACTTCCAGCGGGATAACTTGGGCTTTCTTCACGAGCATCGTCCGTCCCTCAAGCTGGTCCCTGTATTGTTTCACCTCTTCTGGCATCTCACCGATATCGGTCGTGATAAGGTGGTTTGGGACGATATCCTGGAGCTTTCGAAACCAGAATAAAGATATGTCTGTGAGTAGTTTCCCCTTTTCCGGGATGCCCTGGAACAGAGTCAGTGTGCCGGAAGAAACAGGACAAGTTGCGTACATTCTTCAAGATGACATCGAACACTGAGATTCTGTCGGTTGCAACAAAGAGTAGACGGTCATTGGAAGAAGTAGCATAGATGTCGCGCACTTTCCCTCTCGAAACGAGCGTGAGATCGGGCAAATTGGTGGTGAGTAGCGCAGATGCCATTTGATAGGCAGATGAGGAGTCCTGAAGCAACGTTGCAACGCGAGGACCAAGCATCCTACCAGTACCGCTCCCGGGATGACACGCTACAAGGGTCAGCCCGGCAGGTTGGACAGGTAGTCGAGACTATGCTACAACACCTTTGTTCTAATACTAATTGCTGTACTTGTAGTAATCTACGTGGCACCCTTCACGCGAGACGCCGACTTCTAGATGCTTGGAACCAACCTTGCAAAAGAGTGAGAGCCGCGTCGACATAGGTACGTGCACACTCACAAATCATACTTTACCAGGTCATCTATGCTGACAAGAGCAGCTGAAGCCAGCTGCCTTGCCTCGAGCCATACCCAGACCTGAAAGATGCATGTCTAGCTACCACACGTTTATTGATATTAGAACTCACCTTCAATAACGTTCCAAAGTTGCCAGAGGGTATCTGCGTCATCGACTCCTGAGTAGTCATTTGCCTCCCCAACTGTCTCAGAATGGGCAAAGCGCTTTTGAACAGATCCAGATCCGGATCCAGCTGACGTCCAATGCCTTCAAGCAAAAGAATGGAGATAACTGTGTTGATGAAGTCTCCTTCCATCTTCACATGGTGTCGCCGAACTGCCTTCAAGACGTCCTGCAAGATATCCGATATTTTGATTTGACCGAGCGAGAACGTCTTGCGTTTTACAGTCAACACAATATGCTGCATCTTCAGAGCAAACGTTTCTGTGTCGATCGCCAACTCCGGAGTCCGACAGCGTTCCACCATGAGTTGGCCAGTGCGGTAACCGTCGAACTCTGCAACTGCGCGGAAAAGATCAAGAAAATTCTTGCGGTTCGTAGAATTGAGCGTCGTGATCAAGCCAGCGTCGATAAACACAACTTCCGGGATATACCCTTGGCTCGCGATGCTTTGCAGCTCGTCCCGCCACTCCTCGGGCGAGTTGCTGAGGTGTGCAAGTCGCGACACTATTGAATCTGACTCAGCTGCGGGCAGAAAGACTGAATCGCACTTGTCCCTTCCATAAACAAGCACATTGAATATGCGCAGCATGAAGTCACGAGTCGAGAGGGGCCGCGCGAACTTGATCATGATGTTTCCTGGGTGAAGATCGGAGTGAACGAAGTTATCAAGCAGTAGCATGTTCTAATAAATGTATTCAGAACGGTAGGCCAACTAGTGCCTGCTACGTACCAAAAACGCATCCAGACCGATAGTAGCAACCTGTTCATCAAAAGGTCCTCCTCCGTTTCTCAGGAGAAGCTCCAATGGTACGGCATGTTCGAATTCCTCGACCAAAATGTCTGGCGTAGAAAAGATCTTGAGAGGACGAGGAAAGGTGACCGGTACGTTCCGCGATGCGAAGTTGTGCTCAAAAGTGAGAAGATTCTCTGCTTCGTTACGAAGATCAAGTTGCTGATACATCATTTCACCAAACACGGTGACCTCTTCTGGAAGGGATATCCATCGCATCCCAGGAAATATCGCAATAATGTTAGCAAAGAAAGACATAATCGCGAGGTCGCGTTCGATCATTTTAGAAACTCGAGGGTGGAGGACCTTTATCGCCACTGACGCGGTGGGGATGGATGGGGGAGGGTCCTGCAATATGACCGGAGCCAATGAACCAGTAACGGACTTGGAATATCGCTTGGGCCCAAGATATGATGGCGGGAGAAGATCTTGCTTGAGAATAGCCTTGTATACCTATGAGGCAAGATGGATGGATGGATGCACGAAAAAGTTGCCAACACCCTACCTGTGCGATAGCACCTGTTCCAATCGGATTTTCATCAAATGCTTCGAATACATCTTGAAATGGTCTCTGGAATACTCTTTCTATGACCTCCTTCGTGTATGCTAATGAATGTGGTCTGCCTCGCGAATGCGTCGTTCCAAGCCTGTCGCAAAGCAAAGACGGGAACAAGTCGGCGCGAGATGCTGCCCATTGAGCGAGCTAGAAAATTTATGAAAACACACGCGACTAAATGGATATAAATCACCTTGATGAAGGTGGGACCAGCGGCTTGCATCCGTTTCACAAGGAAATCATACCACCACACAGCACCCCATCGGTCACCCTGTAGTTGCTCGTCTGGACTTCCAACCAATAGCATTGGCATAGTGACCATGACGGGTGCGAACAAGTAGAACAGGAAAATGAACCGTCTAGCCGTTAGGATGGGTTCCCAGATGTAGTCTTGTAGCAACCACAATATCCGCAAGCAGAGTGAGCACTGAGGTTCCGCTGGTGAGCCAATCATGTCTTCATCATTGAATCGATGAGTATCTCGACTTTCCGAACAGGGTATCAGCGTGGGGGATGAGAAGACGGAATGCATATGTAGTCGAGGAGCGGGAGAGAAGTAGACAACCACTCCGCCGACAACAGGTGCGAGCAAGAGAGTCCGCCACATCCACGGACGACCGTGCGCCCCGGGGTACAAGGCTGAAATGTTCTGCGAATACTGGATCTTTGTAGTAGACATGAAGGTGCGACGGGTCGCAGTGTGGATCCTGTTGCATGTTGTGAACACAAGAGACGACCTGAGGCAAGGAATGAATGAAACATGCCATCGAAAGAGCATAAGCACATAAAACTGCCGCTGGGCGGCGACGCCGGGTTGTCGTGAAACGTGTCGATTGCGAGAATAGAGTGAGTGTAGCTTTTCCTACTCAGACTCTTTGTAACACTCCGCCACATGGACGAATTCACTAACGAACTTTGAGACTCAGATATCAGAATATGGCCCATCTTCAAAGCGCGAATGAAGCAGGTATGCCCCAGCGCAACGAGTGCATTGTATTACATTCTTCTAGACGATTAGGGTACCGCCATCGACCTTATCGGCATTCCCTTGGCAGTGCGTAGCATTCCCAAGGCTCGTGCAGGTAAGCTGTTGCCTCTGATCTGAAGTGCTCAACCCAAATTCTTGTGCTATACCGACAAGTTTGGGCTTACAATGCCATGCGGGTGCGTGAGGAATGCCGCAACTGGAAATGGCCCAACCAATACATGCAAGTGAACTTCGTACTTTGCCGAGGCAGTCGAACATTTTCCGAGAAAGGACAAGTCTTTTTGAAGCAAAGTGCAAGGTCAGACCAGTCATCGACTATTTAAAGTCTCTGAAACCGTTGGATGTTTTTTTCCAGAGCATACACAAAGACCTGAGCACGCTACGGTTGGAAAAGGGTCAGATTGTCCTGCCTCCCGCTCAGGGCTGACACTCGAAACTTGGGGCGACAAAAATTCTCTTCATTCCATGAACCCTCAAGGCCTCATTTCCGTCTTGGATGACCGCGCAAGGGACTGCATGATGGTGAACTGATCCACCCAGTTATTCGGGAACCAATCAGATGTAAGCAGCAATATCTGGTGACCGTCCAAGAATTGAACACCCTGAACTAAACCTTTTGCACACCAAAAGACAAGTAGTCTGTCAACCAAAATCAGACAGCGGAGATCCCACCAAGTCTCAGACATAACGCGGCCTTTCAAATTGACATATATGCTTTGCATGCCCCCGAGGCGTGCACAGAGACTTAAAGCTTATCCCGGATGGGTATTCGACTCATCCCCTTCTCTCCTCTCAACCGTTTAATCCCATATCCTCCTAATCGCGCTTTTATTAAATGTCCGTTCCTTGCGAACAGTTATCCTCCGGGAATACCGACGCAAGGTTGCCATATATGAGGCTTCCGAGCTATAAATCCCTGCACTGTCAAAGGTATCATCCTTATACCACGACCCGCGCCCAGTTGTTACATGTTCCCACGGACATGATGGTACGCGTCCTCGGATAGCACGGGGGAAAGACCTTATTTTAAGCTAAAGGAACCTGCCGAGGACGCTGGCTTCGAAGTTGGCATGCCCCTTGCTCGTGCTAGTCCAAATTTGGTCTCATTTTCCATGGTCAGATGCCAACACACTCCTTGACTGTTCTATATAGCTGACTTTGAGAGTAGTCAACGATCCTTGAGGATGATTGTATGGCTGGCTTGCGTACCGTAATTTCTCAGATGACCGGTCGAGACGACACGCAAATTTTGCGCCTTGGATCTGTCCATTTGGTCATTGTAAAACGCATATATTATTTATCTGTTTTATGATGACGGCTAATTATGACGTCCAGGACTTTGCCCTTATTGTGCGTAATTATCGTCGCAAGGCCGGTGCGGCGGTCTGCAGCGAGTCTGCCGTGTGACACACGGTTTCAAAATTTCGTGTTCAAGTGACGTCGGGATTTGAGTTGGAGTTGTGAAGTTCTTGTCTTATGTCTTGGCATCCTACACTTCGTCAGCTAAGTACCCTAGGTTCCCTCCTGGGGCCAACTTTCACGGTCCCTACAACAAACTGCTGTGCTCCCTTTCCACTTTTGAGACCAGCTTGACTGTCGTCCCCCTGGCTCTGGCAAGGTTCGCGTGCCTCGGCATACTTGATCGTCACCTTTGGAGTCATGCTTGAAGACAGAATCATCATCCTTGAACTAAAGTTACCTGGGTAAACCGCCCAGCTCACCAATACCTCCAAGCGTGCCGCTGCTGACCGACAGATACGTGAGTGTAATATGTCGCATACTGGTTCAGAATATTCGTTGCGTTGTACTCGTCTGGATGTAAATGAGTCCTTTTGGACCGTAGACTGTCCTATTCCCACCCTCCGTGTGGGGACCAGGCTTTGCTTCTACACCCGGACTTGCATTGGGCCTGGTCACCAGCCTAGGGTGCTTCCCTGTCGCATACCTTTGGACCGTGGACTGATGCTAGATCCAGCGCCGATAGAACGTTGGGATTGTGATATTCTCAAAGAGAAGCTCAACTCTGTCGTCGAGGAGATCAAGCAAGCCTGTGCTGCTGTGTGTCGGATATTGTGTTCCATCGTCGCGGAGATCCTGGGTTTGGTGTGCATACGGTCCCCGCCATAATCGGACACCTTGTGTTTGATGCGTTGCTATTCCCAATCGAGTCGAAACGTCTTTGCTAAGCGACCTGTTATAAATCAGAGCCTTTCACTGAGACCCCTTTCCAGAACAACTTGAACCCCTCCTCAACCATCCTTCGGTCTGGCATCGATGGCATCTCACTCTACTTTAAATCAACTGCACGTTCGTTTTTCTTCCGAGCTGACGGTGCCGCAGGTGGACCGACAGAGGAAGGTAAATACACTCAGTGGCCGTTCTCATCCCTCAACTCCTTCTGACTCCCAACCCCCAGAACCACTCGTTTTACCCAAAAGTCGCTCAAGAAAAGGGACGCTCTAGACGCCATTGTTCATATGATTTGTTCTGGAGATGGGACAAGCTCTCATCGGTTCCACAAAGTGAGGCTTTCGGACTGGGTCACCTTGCTAAGCATTTCCGAGGGAGAACGACCACAACATGATAGGAGGTCGCCGATTCAGTGCTGGACCAACGCTGGCATGAAACACTTCACTCATCACCACATGAAACTCGTAGATGCTCGCCGATTGTCCCTGCAGACAGTGTCGCTAGGACCTCTAGAGAAGGCGGCAGTGTGTCGCTTATCTAGTCAAGTACTCCATACTAGTGTTTCAGCAGTAATACAAATGCTAATATAATAAATCTACTATTGTGATTTTACATGTCTGCTTCGATGGCAGGCGCTATAATGATCGTTTCACGCGGTGGACATGCCCGTCTGAAGTCGGTACTGAGTATGCCGATCATTTATAGGAGTTTCGCAGGACCAGAGAGGGGTCGACAACTACAATTATCTTTTGACTAATCAAATAGTCTACAACAACATCATGCCTGACATTGCCAGTATTCTTTTGCCGCACCTTCATGAGATAGAATCCAATGCTCAGTTCACTTTCAGTCTGCCCATCGTCACCTCCTCCACAGGCAACAGGTACTACGCAAAGCTTGGCAGCGCTGATGAATTGGATCAATACATTGGAGAGGCAGAATCCCTCAAAGCGATCCATAATGCCGCTCCGGGTTTGGCACCCAAGGTATTTGCATGCGGAGTACCCGAAGGTGATTCAGACAGGGCAGTCACTGGTAGACCATACTTCCTATCCGAGTACAAGGACATGGGATCCCTGTCAGTGAAAGCAGCAGAGCTCCTGGGTGAAAGAATCGCGACCGAACTTCATGCATCCAAGAGCAGCAAAGGCTATGGATTCCACGTTCCGACTTACTGCGGGGCCACGAGACAAGAGAATGGGTGGTTTGAGACTTGGGAGGACTGTTACAGCTCCATGATCAAAAGTCTTTTACTCAAGCTAAAAAACGGACGCAGTGGGAGTACGCAGTTGATCGCCAAGGGTGAAGAGGTAAGATTGAGGTAGGTTACGACTACCGACAGCACGTCCGGCAGTATACTCATTGCAAAGAGTTATACCGTGGCTGCTCCGTCCATTGAGGATAGATCCCGTCCTCCTCCACGGTGACCTTTGGGTATGTCGCAGTAACAAATTCTTCGCCCATCTAATGGTTTTGAATTGGATAGAGTGGCAACGCGGGTGTTGACCGCAGCAACGGACAACCAATCATCTTTGATCCCTCTTCATTTTTCGGACACGGTGAAGCTGAGTGAGTGAGATCTGCACTGTAGAGAGTTACCCAGCCCTGAAGCTTCGCAAGTCTTGTCATTGCTCGCATTTTCGGAGGTTTTCCGAGTACATTTTTCTCCAGCTACCACAGGCATGTGCCGAGAAGCGAACCAGTCGAGCAATACGATCTACGAGCGGACTTGTACGAGCTCTACCATTATCTCAACCACACTGTCCTTTTCGGCGTAAGTGGATGCAGTAGGCAACATGATCGCATTGATGATCGCCCTGCAGGGAGGATATGCGAGGAGTGCACTTGGAAAGATGAACAGACTGTTGAGGGAGTGTCCCTTGTAGACTATTTGATTAGTCAGTGGATCAGCGCGGAGTTTGAAATTCTCAGAACACTCGCGCTCGCTGGCACCGACGACGTGCTCATTCTTGTCGTACAACCGCCATCATCGTTGGCACCCACTTCTACAAGTGTCGCGTACTGGCACTACTTCACAAGCCTGACCGCGTTCTCGTCCTCAGCGTCGCATATTGCTTCATTTTCTCGCTATGAGCCAAGGTACCTATTGCCATAACTCTACTACTAACGTTTTCTGAAGCTTTTCTTGGAGATGCTGATCCATCCCAAAACACATTCTCGTACGATCAAACCTATGGTATGGACGACGAGGAAGAGGAGTACGAGGAGATAACGCAGGAAGACTGCTGGACCGTCATATCCAGTTTCTTCGAACAGAAGGGTCTTGTTCGGCAACAGCTAGACTCTTTTGATGAGTTCGTCCAGAACACTATGCAGGAACTGGTGGATGAGAATTCGGATCTCATACTCGACCAAGCTGATCAACATACTGGCCACGAATCAGACATGACGCGACGTTACGAGATAAAGTTCGGGCAAATATACCTATCACGACCGACCGTGACAGAAGCAGACGGTTCTGTAGTGCCTGTTTTCCCTCAGGAGGCGCGTTTGCGGAATTTGACATACTCGGCCCCGCTGTACATCGAGATGAGGAAGAGAGTATTGATGGGTCGTGAAGATACACAGGGCGTTTCGGGAGACACTATTTGGGAGCCCGAGGGTCATGAGAACCCCGAGGATGCGACAAAGGTCTGGATCGGCAAGGCAGGTACTCTTGTATTCGAGCCCGCCACGGAGGTAACCCATCCTTATAGGTTCCTATCATGCTGCGTTCTACGTTTTGCATCTTGAGAGATTTGCAAGACCAGGATTTGTATGATCTCAATGAATGTCCATACGATTCTGGGGGATATTTCATCATCAACGGGTCTGAAAAAGTCCTCATCGCTCAGGAACGCATGGCTACGAATCATGTCTATGTCTTTGCAAAGGCCCAGCCTTCTCCGATCAATTTCCTTGCTGAAATACGGAGTGCCGTTGAGAAAGGTGGAAAAACAATCAGTCAATTCCAAGTGAAGATGTTCCATCGTAATCAAGAACGAACTGTAGGTCTTCAAGTCTATGGATGAACTTTATTCTGACGCTCTCCTAGCTTGGAAATGTCATGAAGGCTACGATTCCGTATATTCGTGTCGACATCCCTATCTGGGTTGTCTTTCGTGCACTGGGAGTAATTTCAGATCGTGACATTCTGGAGCACATTTGCTACGATATGCAAGACTCACAGATGCTGGAAATGTTAAAACCTTGTATTGACGAAGGTTTTGTCATTCAAGACCGTGAAGTGGCCCTCGACTTTATTGGCAATCGAGGTACCACGACCGGTCTTTCCAGAGAGCGACGTATTCGTTACGCTCAAGAGATTCTACAGAAGGAAATGTTACCTCATGTTTCCATGGCAGAAGGTTCTGAATCAAAGAAGGCATATTTCTTTGGCTATATGATACATCGGCTACTACTTGCTGCACTGGAACGGAGAGAGCTCGATGACCGTGATCACTTTGGCAAGAAACGACTCGACCTGGCTGGTCCCTTGCTCGCGAACCTTTTCCGCATGCTTTTTAAGAAGCTGACAAGGGATGTTTACCGGTACCTCCAGAAGGTATGTTCGGATGTCTCCTGTGCTACCTTGTACTTATGCTGCTTTAGTGCGTTGAGACCCACAAGGAATTTAACCTTTCACTGGCCGTCAAACATCAAACCATAACTAACGGTCTCAAGTACTCGTTAGCAACTGGCAATTGGGGGGACCAGAAGAAATCCATGGCGTCGAAAGCTGGCGTATCTCAGGTTCTCAATCGGTACACCTACGCCTCCACCCTCTCCCATCTTCGCCGTTGTAACACGCCGCTTGGACGAGAGGGCAAGATTGCAAAACCTCGTCAGTTGCACAATACACATTGGGGAATGGTCTGTCCAGCGGAGACCCCGGAAGGACAAGCTTGTGGCCTTGTCAAGAACCTAGCACTCATGGCGTGTATCTCTGTCGGCTCTTATTCCGCTCCCGTCATCGAGTTTTTGGAAGAATGGGGCCTCGAGTCTCTGGAGGAGAATGCGCATTCGTCGACGCCGTGCACAAAGGTGTTCGTGAATGGCGTGTGGATGGGCGTACATCGCGATCCAGCCAACCTTGTCAAGACGATCAAAAAACTTCGCAGAAAAGACGATATCAGCCCCGAAGTTTCTGTAGTCCGTGATATTCGTGAGAGGGAGCTCCGTCTGTATACGGATGCGGGGCGGGTTTGTCGACCGCTCTTCATTGTTGAAAATCAGCAGCTTGCCCTGCAGAAGAAGCATATCAAATGGCTTAACCAAGGTTTTCGTGATGACGACGGTGAAGAGTTCAAGTGGGAGCAACTGGTGAAGACTGGGATAATCGAGCTATTGGATGCCGAGGAGGAAGAAACGGTGATGATATCAATGACGCCAGAAGACTTGGAGAATTCCAGGCTACAATCTGCTGGCATAAATCCCCATGAGAATGATGGCGATTTTGATCCCGCTGCACGGCTCAAGGCTGGAATCAATGCGCACACGTGGACTCACTGCGAGATCCATCCCAGCATGATACTCGGTGTGTGTGCCAGTATCATTCCATTTCCTGATCACAACCAGGTGCGTACCCTTAGGCATTGATTGATAATGGTCTTATACTCGAGCAGTCCCCGCGAAATACCTACCAGTCCGCTATGGGTAAACAAGCAATGGGCATCTACCTCACAAACTTCCTGGTCCGGATGGACACGATGGCTAATATCTTGTATTACCCACAAAAACCTCTTGCCACCACGCGTTCCATGGAGTACCTCAAATTCCGCGAACTTCCTGCGGGGCAGAACGCCATTGTCGCCATTCTTTGCTATAGTGGTTATAACCAAGAAGATTCCGTCATCATGAATCAAAGTTCCATCGACAGAGGTCTCTTCCGGAGCATATATTACCGCAGTTATATGGACCTTGAAAAGAAAAGTGGCGTCCAACAACTGGAGGAGTTCGAGAAGCCAACACGCGATACTACCCTTCGCATGAAACATGGGACCTACGATAAGCTAGAAGATGATGGTCTCATTGCACCAGGAACAAACGTCCGGGGTGAGGATATCATTATTGGCAAGACGGCACCAATACCTCCGGACAGTGAAGAATTGGGTCAGCGAACTCGGACACACACGCGGCGGGACGTCTCGACACCCCTGAAGAGTACAGAAAATGGCATCGTTGATCAAGTTCTGATCACTACCAATTCTGAAGGCCAAAAATTCGTCAAAGTCCGTGTGCGTTCTACACGTATTCCCCAAATTGGGGACAAGTTCGCTTCTCGCCATGGTCAAAAAGGTACAATTGGTATCACGTATCGTCAGGAGGATATGCCATTTACCGCGGAAGGTATTGTACCGGACCTGGTTATCAATCCCCATGCTATTCCATCTCGTATGACTATTGGTCACCTGGTCGAGTGCTTGTTGTCAAAGGTTGCCACGCTTATTGGCAACGAAGGCGATGCTACTCCATTCACAGACCTCACGGTTGAGTCTGTTTCTACCTTCCTTCGTCAGAAGGGCTATCAGTCCCGTGGCCTCGAGGTTATGTACCATGGCCACACAGGCAAGAAGCTGCAAGCCCAGATATACCTTGGTCCGACATATTATCAGCGTCTCAAGCACATGGTGGATGACAAGATTCACTCACGTGCCAGGGGACCCGTGCAAATTCTGACGAGGCAACCTGTGGAGGGTCGTAGTCGTGATGGTGGTCTCCGTTTTGGAGAGATGGAGCGTGATTGTATGATCTCTCATGGCGTGGCAGCATTCCTGAAGGAGCGCTTGTTCGAAGCGAGTGATGCTTATCGGTTACATGTGTGTGACATGTAGGTGTTTCGCGTCATCTTCTTCGGCTAGACACTGAACAAACACCTGGTAGTTGCGGTCTCACCGCTATTGCTAACCTAGTAAGTGTGATTTAATCGAGCGTTCTATTCGTATTGATGACGGCGTTATAGAAAAAGCAAACTTTTGAGGTATGCTAATTCACGCTTACATGTTCCATTGTAGCTGAGGTTTTTGAAAGTGCCGTGCTTGTAAGAACAAAACTGCATGTTCCCAACTGTACATCCCGTATGCAGCGAAACTGCTATTCCAGGTGGGTTTAAAGAGCCTTATTATCCGAGTACTCATTGTGTCCTTTTCCAGGAACTTCAAAGTATGAACATTGCAGCTCGCCTCTATACGGTGTCTACGGGCCGCGTGAGAGACACTTCATAGTGTATGTTGTGCCATGGGGGTAGTGCGATAGAGACGATGTATTCTACAGATCGTAATGAACAGCAGCCAGGAAAAGAGTGGGATCTAATATGTTTAATCAATCCTATCCTTGCGTTGTCTTCCTCCCATGAGACCAGCCCGTTCATCTGTTGTCTCGTTCTCATCAACGGATTTGCGTTCCTCACGTCGTTTTTTAGCTGCACTGTCCGTTTCGTCGTCGCTACCAGGGTCTTCATCGCCGATTTCAAAAACGACATGATCCTCCGCGAGCACCTCAGGCTCCCTACGATTGTTGACCAGTGTGACTTCATCGTCTTCCCGGGCCGCAGTCCGAAGTTGAAGGGCTTCGAGGTCATAATCTTCAGCATCCTCGTCTTCTTGGGCAATCTCATCTGACATAGCGAGCGTAGATATCAAACAATGGGTAAGTGCCATGCTGTTCAGAAATAAAACACGACTTATCTTCGGTTGTTCTCGGTTGGACGCCAAAGGTAAGCAATGGACCAGAATGCAATGAAATAGAGTATGGCAAGATACCCGTCAAGTAGCCACCATCTCAAGCGCCATGATTTAGCAGCGTAGTCTATCAGACGATCAGAAACTAAGGCAAACCCATCTACCATTTAACAACACACCTTCGGCCAAGCGGTCGGAAAACGCCATAGAAGACACTATAAAAAAGGCGGCAATCACGACAACCGTTGCAAGTAGGATGTAGTATAAGCGTTTAAACATGGTCAATTTGTACCGTTGCTTGCGGATGGTCAGTTGCGTCATGGTACCTAAAATGAGTGTTCATGACTTGGTCGCTGACCCAATCGTGGCTCCTACCATTGAGAGAATATATGATCCACATAAGAAAACCGCTCAGAGTGAACGCCAAAGGTATGATGAACAGAAGGAGGACCAACGCCGAGGTTGACTCCAGCTCAAGTTCGACAATGCCAACGGCGTATAATACTTGACAGCCATAAGTAGGAAAACCACGACATGCCGAATGACGCACCTCCAAAGACAAAATGTGCACCAGCCAGAAACTGACACTTCCGCATTGTTTTACCGAGAGATTCTCGGGTAACACTAAGACCAAGTGACACAACTAGCAGCATGAAAAATGATAATGCATTCCTGCCGGCATCGAGTATAGCGACTGTGAAGAATGCTCGGTGCGAATCGAGCCAATCGAACACGAATGCACTGACCAACAAAGAGGAAAACGGTAGAAGCCATGTTCTTGTCATGCGCATTGAGATACCTATAATACACTGCCAGTTCTTAGGCAACCGTCCCTTGCTGATTTCCATTTGGAACTTACCCCAACTTGCCACCATTTCTATTACGAGAAACCCGACCAGACCTGATAGATAGTACTGTAGAGGATAAGCTTAACGGCTGATCGAAATTCTTCTACTGATAAGACTGCGTACCTGAATAGGTAGGAGTTCTGTAAGGTGCTTATAGCAAATGTACGCCCAGGCTGAACCAAACAGTGCATATGCAAAAAACATAAAAAGGTAGAACTGTTGATGGTCTACAAGTGAGTCCACAAAAGCAAGATAGGGAACTTACGTTGACCTTTGGGTAATCGGTCGCAGGAAGTTTGCCGTCAAAAGTGTTTCTGAAATGAACGACACCATTGTATGTTGAGTGTAGAGGAACTTGGCGGGCGGTATTTGAGGTCATTAAAGTGACAGGTACAACAGCTGGAGGGGATGAATATCATGCAACCGAACAGCAGAGATCAACTTGCCTACGCAATAATACCCAGTCTTACGAACCTGGTACTGTATGGGGGCTGTGTAAGACAGTGTTCCTGATGGGCTTGGGTTCAGGGGATCATCTACACGAGGATGAACGACAACCGGCACACTACTCCTTGCGAGCCATGGCGAGGTGTTATCGTCTGACGGAGGGGTCGGGTTTCCCTCGGGGTCATCCCAAAAAGAGGAAGGATCACTTTGCGCGATACCTGCTTTGCTGAATGTGACACTCGCGGTCCAGAAAGTCGTCTGTGACATGGGAGTGTGATCATTTGGGTCCTCGGGGGCAAAGATGAATTTCCCGATATCCTCATAGACACAGAGACCAGATTTAACAGCGTCAGTTGTACAAACGTAGGTTTTCTGCTGGTGTGAGGTCGTCGTGAGTGAGCTGTGACCGCAGTGACGCCAGCGTCACTCACGGGGATCGAATCGTCGGTTTCCGACGTGACCTTACCAAGGTATTTGACGTCTCTCCACTCATATATGACCATGGCTACCTGGCCATGAGATGAGTTGACATCGTACGTGACTATCACTATATGTTTGTAACCGTCAGAAAGCGCAGTGTCAACACATACCGTTGATGTAGGTTTCTGGTCCACCCCACATGCCCGAGCACACCTGTCTAGAGTAGTCCGAATCCGAGAACGGGACTTCATAGGCAACGGCGAGGCTGAGCAATGCCAGCAGTGACCACGCCAAGTGGCTGAGATATTGGTGCATCTAGAAAGCGTTTGTTTTGGTTTGTTTTGCAAAGCCTTCTTGGTTAACGCGAAGTCGTCACGTGCTCACTACCACCACCAGCGCAGTCGGTGTATCATGCACGGCGACGAGGAGGACGTCTTTGACAGCGTAACTTGGGAATCTGCCTCAGCTCCGTACGATGTCGACGTCCGAGTACATCCCACTGGACCTGGGTTCAAGCAGAGCACGGCTGGCGTCGAGGAGCCGCGCGGACCGAATGACCCCAAGTGGGAAGGATACCTCATAACGATGGTCAAGGATCCCGTCAAAGAACTCGCAGAGACAAAGGATGCCTATGTATCCTACCTTGTCACCGCAAAAGTGTGTGATGTTCCATCGCATATGTTTCTTGCACTTACCCAGAGGAAAGACCAACCTTCCCATATTTTCTTCCATCAACCCATCGTCCCGTCGACGGTTCACAGATTTCGTCTTCTTGCGAGATCACTTGGTAAAGAATTTCCCGGCGTGTGTGGTTCCAGCACTCCCAGACAAGCACCGGCTCGGTACGTTTTTGCCACGGGATGTACATGGCGATATTTATCACAGACAGAATATATTACTGGCGACAGATTTAGCCCCGAATTCATGGAGCGTCGTCGATTAGAGTAAGTCCACTTGGGAGTTGTCAAGTCTCTTGGACTGATCCAACAAAGTCTCCACCGGTTCTTGCAACGGATAGCACGGCATCCTACTTTGCAACGCAGCACGCTTGTTCGTGCCTTCTTCGAGTCCACGGAATGGGTATGACGTTCGTTGCGTCTCTAACTTTGCTCATGGTGGTTCTGTAACAGCATGTCTTCATGCATCAACATCTTGCTCACCCTCCCGGCCCCGAACCCACTCCCGGTCTCATTGATAACATCTCAGACACGCTTTTGAACGCCTTTGCTCGTGTCCGCAAGCCCGACGAGCGATTCCTACACATGCGAGAATCGGTTGACAAATTTGAAGATGGTCTCGTCCTGAGTGAACGCCTTTGGAACCGTATACGCGGGCGGACGAATGGTGAGCTATTGGGTCCACGTTCGCCGTGGGGAATTCTAAGGCTAAACGAGAGGCAAAATGGTATCCGGTGAAGATCTCACGGCCGACTATCACGACCTCGCTGTCGCTGTTCAGGGCCTTGGATTTCTGGAATCGGGGATTACAGATCCACTCAATCACTTTTCGAACACCCTCCTCGAGTTTTCCGCGCTACTTCGTCACAAGGTATCCATTTTCTTACTTCTCTTTAGTTGAGCCACAACGTCGCTTTCTTGCCAGACGCAGACGACCACCGACCCCTTTCTCGTACATCTTCACTCGCTCCTTACTTATTCCCATGCCAACCGAGCTGTCTTGAAGCTTCGCGATCAGAAGCAGCTCGACTTTGAGGAACTTTCCGACTACTTGTCTGGCGTTACGCTCGAACGTGACCGCTTGTCAGCGATAATATCTGGCCACGCAGGCAGTACAGGATTAGGTCTGAGCGCTTACTTGAAGGACAAGGTAGACGCTATTCGTGGCGCAGATGACGACCGAAGTCGAGTGGAAAAGATGCGGAAACTAGACCTCAAGATCAAAGAGGTATGTGGCCCTTTTCTCTTTGTTCGAGGTTAAAACTGCTATGAAACGTAGCTCCAAGACGCAGTGACCACCGCGCATGAGACTTCGGATGCCTTCAGTGATGAAACACTGAGAGAGCAAACTACTTTCCAGTACTCAAAGGAGGCGGAAATGAAGGAGATGCTGAGCAACCTTGCTGATGGGGAGATCGAGTTCTATCAATCTGTACGTCATTTTATACACTTTCTATGTTGGATCAACTCCCAAATGTCTGCAGGCGATGGAAGAGTGGGAACGAATTATACCTATTATTCAACGTATACGAGTGGACGTTTAGTACTGATAAGTCATGTTTCTTCTACTGCTGCAGACGTCGCTGGTAAACTTTTGAATGGGGTCTATCATGGTCCGCACACATTCGAGTCAGTTTGGGCTCAATCGACAAGGCCATGACCGACATACCGGTGGAGGGGCTATTTCCTGTCTATCACTCTCTTTCCTCTTTTGAACTGTATGTCCGTTCTGCGGATTTTTCAGCCTTTTAAGCTTGTCTTCCGACTCCTGTACGGCAAGGGAGAGCTAAGACATCCGTCAGAGAAGGCATCACCATGGTCGAGTATCACAATACTTGCGTTGACTATGCCTGTTTCAACGGCTCGCAAGATGTGAAGTTGGGCACCATCCGGAGTCGCTGCAGTGGTAGCTTGCTCATCGGTAGGTACCCACATGGGTGGATCCTGATTCATCTCGTCTTGTGGTCCAGCAGGCGCATCGTTGTCGTCGCGAAGCTCCAATAGGATTGCAAACGATGCTTCATCTGTAACTTGATTGGCGTGCATGTTCGAATGATCATAGTGCAGACAGCCACCTTTGGGTTCGAGAACGCCAAGTTGCGATTCGATCATAGTTAGTTTGACTAGAAATGCGCGCAAGTATTGGCCGAGGTCCGCAGGCGACATTGCTTCTTGGACGCTTGTACAAAGGGTCAACTGAATTCACGGGATATCGGTCTGCTTTACCAGACATCCCTGTGGCAGGATTCGACTTCTATCATGGTTTGAACAGAAAAAATGTATCGTTCAAGGGGAACTTGGTCCTTGTCTTTTATCACTACCACGACCCGCTGGATGTTTCCCTGCGCAAAGAGGTCCAGAGTTCCCAAATCATCGAGTGCGAACGACTCACAGAGACGATCTCATCTGCAATGGCCTTGACTGCGCCAGAGATATATTCGTTGAGAGCAGGATGTCGGGACTGAAACACTGGCATGTCATACTTTTTTCTTCTCACAAACAGGTCTGGGGGGTATATCTGGCGGGCGTAGAGGATGGCATGGACGGCGACTTCGACTAGAAATGGATAAGAAAGACAACATCAAAGCCAGTTTTCGGCCTTACTGAACTCGGCTGTCCCTTTCACCGCCTCTGGTTCGTATTTCAGCAGATCGCCTTCGTTCTGTGGTCGTAGAATGCGTACGGTTAAAGCTAAGAGAAAGATCTGGCATGGCTGAGGAGTTGACGTGTGTTTTGTCCTCAAAAAGTTATGCTTCACTTTGACTGACAACTGGCGATGGCCATTCACTATGCCTTTGTGACGCTGCTCACTTCAGATGCCTATCTTCCTGGTGCACTTACGATCGCTGCTGCATTGAAGGATGTCCATCCAGATCAGACAGTCGAATATGAGACGGTGTGTCTGGTCACACCAGAGACTGTCAATGTCTCCTCTATCAGAGCTCTCAGGAAGGCCTTTGACGTGGTTATCGGTGTCGAAACCATCGTTCCACCAGACACCGATTCCTTGACTCTACTCGGTGCGTGTTCTTCCATTCCATGTCGTACATCACAAATCGACATGTGGGGTTGACTGTGACCCCACAAAGCATCAATTCAGTTCTCCACGTGTATTTGGTCGCTTGGTCACGTCTAGAGCATGTCCATGCAACGCTGTTTCCTGCTGTCCTATCACTCTCGATATTCTGGTCACCATCTGGCGTTGCTCATGTAGTCCTTCAGGACGCCCGGATCTAGACACGGCCCTGACAAAGCTACACGTATTCCGTCTCACCCAATACTCCAAAGTAATATTCCTAGATGCAGACGTCCTCCCTCTCCGCCCTCTATCCCACCTCTTCCATCTCGAACATGAATTCTCTGCCATTCCAGATGTCGGGTGGCCAGATATATTCAACTCTGGTGTGATGGTACTGTCTCCCGGACAGGACAAGTTCGAGCAGCTTCAGGAGCTTCTAAACACCAAAGGAACCTGGGATGGCGCAGATCAGGGTCTTCTAAACGAATGGAGAGGAGACGATTGGAACAGACTCAGCTTCACGTACAACACCACACCAACAGCCATTTATACGTTAGTAACATGGAGCCTTGCTGTTTTAATAGGGTCATCTGACTAGATCGCATTAGCTACGCCCCGGCGTATCAGCGTTTTGGGTCCCAAATATCAGTCGTCCACTTTATAGGCCCTCACAAACCTTGGCACTTCATCCCTCACCGTGCGCCCACCCCTTCTGCACAATCCACGGATATGGCCGCGGATCCTGCAACCGAAACCGTCACTTACTCGCGCGCGCACGACTACAACTCACTTGTCGATCTCTGGTGCAGCGCATACAATCGGTCCCAGCCTGCCGAACCTGTCTTTCAGCCTGCCAAGTATACCTCTGCATGGAATGAAGACAGTCCTCGAGACGCCATTGTCACACGTGGAGCATTGGGACTAGAAGAATTACGTCGGATAGCATTAGAAGGCATGGGGTCGTCGGGAATATTGGCACCTCGGGCCCATGGGGAAGGGGAATATCGAACCATGCCCTTGGAGGGCCGCTTTGACTTGATCCGCCCTCGCACGCGTGCGGAGAGGATGCAGGCGCAAGTGCAGGAAGACCGCACAGAAACACCAGAATCTTCCCCAGTGCAGACACTACCCCCTGCAACTCCAGAGCCATCCACTCCTCCCGGCCAAATTGTATCACTTCCACCCAGCTCTCCTGTCAGATGGACGACGCTTCCCACCCCAGGAATCAATGAAATCCCACCTGCTCCCCACGCACGGTTAATATCTCTTCCTGCAACACCTCTTCGACACATTTTTACACCACACAACCCTCCTCGGCTCACTCGAGAAGTTGGAGCTCAGGCTACTCCAGCCCAGTCACAATGGCAGGAGTCGGGAAGAACAGATATCTCGTCGACATCAAATTCTCTTGTCGAGACACCAAGTGTCGTTACACCTGTTTCAACTGACACGTACTTTCCCAAACTATGGGACATGGACCGAAATTGGTCTTCTGTCTCACCTTCGTCTTCCGAAACATCGTTGACGACGATGGAGCCTAGTCCCTCCAAGTCACGACCGACTTCCCACGCGCTCTTGAGTTCATCTCATGTGCCTGACACTTCAGAAGTGTTGCGAGGCCAAGGTCAAAATCGCAACACCACCAGGGAAGAAAATAGGTCACAGACATCTGATCTTCCGAAGGTGAAGCGTGTCTTTCCTTGGGAGGAGCGCCAACGTTACACTCCGAGACGGGTGTTTCCTGATGATGGATTACCATCTACCCCCCTTCGTCACCATCCTGTTTCCGCTACCCCAGAGAGAAAAGCTTTCCATTTGCCAATGCCATCCCCACTGGTTGGTTTTCCGACGTCGTTTCAGTCCCACTACCCGTGGGACGGACAACTCCGACAGAGACATGTTAACAAGGCTGTTTGGTCTGCGCCTTCTCCAAGTCCTTTAGGCCTGAGTGGGGTAGATGAGGTGGAGACTGGGAGCCAAGATGGAGATGTTGAGGACGAAGTGGATTCCGAGGAAGAAGTGATAAGGTCACGGAGCCCTGGCGTCGAGAAAGCGAAACATACTCGCAAATACCGTTCTATTGGCGTACAGACAGATGCTAGGGAGTTGTGTGAGGAAGGTGTTCAAGCCACGGCATTCGTACCCATGATGGAAAAAAGGGTTTGGGGGCGCCGTAAGTGGTCAACATCTAGCGGAACCACCAGTCCAGCTGTTGCAACAACAAATGCTTCAACGCCCCCTCCATTAGTTCCGTCCACACCCGACTCTCACAGAACGCCGACAGTGACAGATGAAGTTGGCGATGTAAGCCCTTCCTCCATATTTTCACCTGCCCTTCCATCCGAGACCCTGGTTGGTGGACCGCTATCTCATAATCGTAGAGGATCTCGCGTATGGGATCCAGCACGTGGTATTGATGTCTTCAAGCGAGGATCAGAAGAGGTTCTTGCAAGGTTCGTGAAGACAGGCTCTTGGGCACAACGTACGTAAATCGTACTTGTATTGTATTTCATGGGTGTTTTATGCACGCTATGTTAATTTCTTTATCGCATATCCTCCCCGGATACTCCACTTCACAAGCATACGCATATGTTCGCGTACCTTGGAGGCTCTGCCTTTCCTGTTACATTTCTATCCCCTAGTGGCAACGAATTTTCGTTGTCTGGTTTCTCTCTCTGGGAGCTTTGGGCCCTGAGATCTGAGATTGGAGTATAACTAACACTTGGGGTTCAAGATGATGAACGAAGCGGACTTTGAGGAAGAAACGATAATGAGGTCGTGAAAGTCAAGTACACAAACTGAACGGTACTGTTTGATGGCCACACTGTGATCGAAGGGACGGAAGCTTCAACCGCGCCATGACCGGTCTGTCGCGATCCGGAGTCACCGATCTTCTTTTCCCCATAGCCTGATTCTTGTTTCGGATCCGATTGGGGCATTTTTGTTGTCCGTTACGTTCCAGTCTGAGCAAGTTCAGAGCCTAGCTGATCTCAAAGTGGCATAGTATCCTAGGTCAGCTGTTCATGTCACCCCAGAATGGAATATCATGCGGTGCGCGCTGGCACTATAAAATCGCCATGACATTGTTCGGCAGCCCTGTCTCTGATCATGGTGAGTGGGGACATACTACACCTGCCTCCCATTTTTTGATCTGCTCCTAGTCTTCTCTTTTCGGTCTTGCCGAGCAACTCCTCTCTTCAGCCACTGGGGGATCGTCCGATTCTCAGCGTGAGTCTGCTTATCCGGGTTATCTCAATCGATAACGATGTATGACGATTAGCCGGGGCTCACAAGACGGGTGGGCACGAATACAACACACCTCACCACAGGCAGCAGCCACAGGGCGGTTGTAAGTATTGAGCTCATCCGGTGTTCACCACTCATGTCGTCTGAAGACGACACAGAGGAGGTGCTGTCTCACGCGGGTGACGACGACGAAGAAAACAAGGGATACATCCGAAATGCCATTCAACACGTCCATGATAACCCTGTACGTATGATTCTCCATCTGATGGGTGACTTGTCTCAACTCACCATTGCAGGCACAACATCAGGAGCAGGTCAACGAAGGCGATTTGTCCAAGTATGGCCCCATGATCCTCGGTGTAACTGTCGCGTGTGTCGCCACATGGTTTCTGCTGATTTGTTAAACAGGCACTTTCTTCCGTCTCTTCAAAGTCTGGGTTGGATGTCAGCACCATTTTATCGGGAGGCTTAGGTTCTGGTGGAGGAAACCAACTCATGGGTCTCGTCATGAAAGAAGTCGGCAACAGCTTTACTGGTGGTGGTGGTGCAGAGAAGCAAGGCATGTTGAATGGCGCGGCGATGACGCTCACCAAGCTTGTGGCGCAAAAGCAACTTTCATCCTTCATTGGAGGGTCCAACAGTGGGGGACTCAGCATGCTTAGTGTTGGCGAAACAGTGAGTGTTTCTGCTACTCTGTTAGGCAGTGATGCTGATGATGCCAATATATAGTTGCTAAAGAGCCGATTTAGCTGATTTGTTCCATATCATGTACAAGCATCCGTGTTTAAATTGATGTGTAAGAGCAGGAATATCGGATCGAACAAAGAAAATTGAACTATCTCTTGAAACACCACACTCCTCAATAGCATCCCTATCAAAAATTCTACTGTCCATATTGCCAAGTCGATAGACAATAAATCAGAAAAAATGTATACAAGTGATCGTCGAAGTCGCGCAGACGATACTGGTACTAGTATATCAGTGCGCAATGGCCAGCCTCTCAAGACCAAAGGTCGCTGTGTCCACGAGGCCACAGACAAGCGAAAGAGAAGCGGAAAGATGTCTCGTTCACTGCGTCACCGTGGCCCCTCCGTGTGATGCTGTGGTCCGCCTGTGCCCCTACGTAACTGACAACCAACAGGATTGTGAACGCATGAACTAAGCCGAGTCAAGGGGAGATGGGTGTGGCAGCAGCTGAACAGCCCTGCAGTCATGGTGGTTATGCGTCAACGAGTCAAGGCATGTCGCTAGAATTAGCGTCTTTCCACTGACAGAATCCAATGAGCGTATAAAGGAGCAGGGCGACGGCGTTGATGATGTTCGTCGGGTGACGTCACGATATAGAAGTGAAGGTCGATAGGTGCCGTCTTGGCAATGGAGAAACCCTCCGACGAGACACAGTATCATCTTTTGTGAAGGATGCAGTAAGAGTTGATGCTGATGAGTCGGAGAAAGCCTCCAGAGTTGGCTGCGATGCCCGAACGATAGGGAACGGTGACCGACGTGAGACAAGAGGCACAAATTTCGCTGGTTTGATCAGTGCGGGATGTGGTGCAGGAGAAGGCGTCACAGTGATCGCGCATGTGGCTGCAGGTGAGTCAGATATTACCCCACAATTTCCTTGAGATCGTCTGGAGTGAATGTCCCTGACACTGAGGAGAGTAAATCGGTCCACTAAATCGTTTATGTCGGATTCGGAGGATCGTAAAGAGGTACTGCGACTCGAGCCCCTCTCCCACTTGAGATCTGAAAATGGTTGACTACGAGACTTGCGAGAGAACGCATCGGAGTGGCAAGCAGGCGGGTATGGAGAAGGAAATGCATGTAGTGGCGCAACGCACTTATCAAGTATGTTGCTGTCATCTCTCTGTGGGGACATGGAATGCGGAGCCGTGCTGGGAGAAGAGCCCTGTGGAACATGAGTTTACGGTGCTTACTTGAACGTAATTACTCACCTCTCGTATAGACCGCCGCTCCACAGTGTAGGTCAAAAAATGAGGTTTGAAAGATGTACAAGAGGCCTTTGCGCTACGCATAGTATGCTTCCCTACACACTCTCCGGGAGTATTACGTGGGAGCGTCGAGAATTCACAGGTGGACCCTTTCCGTCCGGGCGCATTTGACTTCTTTGTACGATTCCTTCGGTTCTGGAACTGAGAGACGTGAATACAAGTCGCTGGATTGAATTTCATCATACCCAAACGTGGATCTGTCGGTATGTCATGTTAGACTTCTTCGCAAGAAGTATCTTGTCTGCTTGAGTAGGAAATGGGTTTTCGTCAAAAAAGTGTTCTAAGAGAGGAATGTAATCCTATACCAGCCGCTGTGAGCTTCAGCATGACGCGGGAGAGAAATAAAACGAACCGGATTGAAGTTTCGTCGGGAATTGGCACCCCTCGACACCTCATCGTTGGTCACCTGTTTCGTGGATTTTCGATTACTTTTATACGCTGCTACACCATCGTCTATCCAAGATTTGACTTTTGTCAAGTAAAAACTTGCGAATGTGTCGAGGATCCGTTTTTCCAAATCGCGAGGGAGAGGGAAATTGCTGAGTGCAGCAAATGCATTGCTAATCGACTTCTCGTAGTATGTCCGAAGTTCCAGTGCACGAGCATTATAAGCACGATTCATTTCGTTTGCGATCTTTTCGCCTGCTCCGATAGCAACGAGGGAGGGGTATAGGGATGGGGGATCTGGCAGACAGAGCTGGAGTGGACGGCGAGTTGGAGATCGACGATGTGGTATGGTAGCATTCTGGGAAAATTGCTGCGTGTCGCAGACAATCTTGCTCAACGCTGGGAGAATATCAGTAGAACTCATGATGGGTGTTGAAAACGTTGAAAGTTGGAAACAAGAGAAAGGCGAGTTCAAGATATAGCGTGGTCGAGTTATTTGGGCGTGCTTGCCTATCCATTGTGCTTAGTCATGAAAGTAGTAGGACAAAGAAATGTCAAACGATGGACTGCACAATGCATACTAAGCAGCTGTAGCTACTTAATGGTAGAACTGGTATCAAATATTGTAGTGGAACTCCGCACAGAATGATCCATCTAGTCGTTTCACTGAATGGATGGGTGGACCGTGTTGGATACCCCTGACTAACCATTATGTTTCTTTTTTTTTTGGACAAGCGATGTTATTGAGTAGCAACTGTCTAAACTAGTCCTACTTAATACGCTGGGGGCAGCCACAGGTGGCTGGTCCGAGGAAAAATGCATTTACGCACCCCCAAGGTGGGGAGTGTGGGGCTCAAGGCCTACGTAGGGGGCTCGGTAAGGTCAGAGGCCCTATGTAGCAAAATACCACTAAAACCTCAGTGTTTCAGGAGGTAGGTTGGGTTGGTTGGAGAGGAGTGGTGCCCCAGGTCCGGTGGACGAAGTTACGAAGGAATGGGCGGGCAGGGTCCTTAGCGCGATGGCGGTCAATCGTTAGCCGGTCGTTAATACAGTTAACCCATCGGGAGACGATGGATCGAGCAGGGGTGGGTCGGCCACCGACGACTCGCTCGCAGCGGAGGACCCAGATGAGGTAGGCGGACTCGGAAACAAGGATGCATAGCAGCCTTGCGTGAGCGCGGCGGCGAGCGATGGATAGTTAGGGTGTCGGGGGGGCTAGGAGGCCGCAGCCTAAGATAAGGCCAAGGGATGGGGCAGGGAAGGTAGGGTAAACGGAGTGGAGTAGGGACCAGTTGGTCCGTCCTTCTGGAGAGGAGCAGGAGGTCAGGATATGATCAATGGATTCTACTATTCCGGGGCTGGGCAGTCGGCTCGATCGCGGTAGCGTGCTATGTGTAGCCAGAAGTGGCCAACCATTATGTTTCAAAGTCCGCATTGTTTTTGCTGCACGCTATAGAAGGCGGCAAGAAGTTGGGCTTGTCGTTTCAGTATCCCCCTCAGGACCATGGACACCAAACTGCTTGGTAGACTCAGTAGCGTCGAAGAAGACATCGTGTCTGCAGCGCTCATTGGCGATGGC
>JBBPTN010000261.1:0-26997 GCA_038094075.1 Xerocomus spinulosus | reverse complement strand
TTCCTCCAGAAGTCTGGATTTACATTTTTCATCTTGCCACGGATGTCCCTGGTACTCTCATTCCTGACATCTACACGTATGCAAGTCTCTTTGGCCATGCCTACAACGAGACGATGCATGGAGATCTTCAAAAAGCGCTCACCACCAAACATGCTCTCGTTCGTGTCTGCAAGAAATGGTGGCATCTAGCCATACCTATTCTCTACCAGTCGGTTTACATTGGTCGAGCACGCTGCTTGGCATCCCTCTCTCGCACATTAGCAAATTCTGCAGCAGGCAAATGCACCATGATCGGCACACGACCACTCGGTGAATACACCCAACGATTTGATGTCGTCATTCGTGATCACTGCATGGATGCGGACGCCGAGGCTAGATATTTGACTAGGATAATTAAACGCATGCCCCATCTTGCGATCGCCGTGTTCGTTCCCACGAACTGGTACATTGGCCATACAGATATTGCGGACAACATCGTAGATGTGCTCCAGCGTTCTGCGCCATCGTTACGTGTCCTTGATTGGACTATACCCATCCAATCACCGACTCCTAACCCTCCCTGCCAATCGCACCAAGCTCCATATTCTCTACATTCCGTCTTCAATTTGACCCAAGGTGCTCAGATATGACGGGATTCCGGCCACTTTGTCTACCCCATATTGTACACCATTCCAGCCACTCTACCCTCCGAGAACTCATCCTCGACTTTCGCCTCAGTAATTCCGATCGGGACGTCCTACCCCACGTATACGTTTCTCAACTCATCTCGGTCCATCTTACATCTTTAAATATGATCGAGTCTACTTGTGACATCCCCCGATTTGCCTCGTCTTACCATCACCCCAAGGTTCAGTTTCGACCTCTTTGATTCAAATGTCGTCTTTCTATTTGTCATGTATCTGGGGTTGAACACCTTCCAAAAGACAAGATTTCAAAAATATTTTCGTCGCTCTAGAATCTCTTTCGGTGAGAATATCCTCGCTGGATCTCTTGGATGATTCCATCGTCAGATGTATGCTCAATTTTCATCCCAAGCTCTCTGTGTGTAGTCACTTGAGACTGCCCCGTTTTGGATGGAAGACCGAAAGGGTGTGGTGTTGACAGGTCTGTGATTCTTTGCGTCGGTGTGGTTGTGCTCGAGGTGATTGATCATGATAAGACAGGCCGAGCGCACATGGTCATCTATGATGACTGTCACCCATGTCCTCGAGATCCTTGCCTTTTATCGCTCGGGCCCGGGAGAGTATGGACAATGCTCTGATCATGATCGTAAATATTGGCGGTGACTGCATTCGAAATGTGCTGAAAAGAGTGAGGACTGCACAACGCATAAAATCCACGATACATCTAAATCATGCGTAGGTAACTGCTTGTGCCCACTGTTGAATTTGGTGGGTAATGTCCGAGTCAGCATCGTCCAAGTTGGTTACTTTGACTGTCAAAAGTTTTGTCCGTAAGAATCTGACCTTGCCAGTTTGCGTACGTTGATCAGTGCACCACAGACATACAAGTCTCTTTCAACGCTTGACAGCGATAATACGTTCCAACGACAGTTCTCAAAATTGCGGCGTTCTTCACAGTGGTGCGAACCTCATTGCGTTCCTATCTTGGTCCTATTGTGCAAGGGATCGATTGGGCGAAAGAGTAGGGATGTAGTGCCTACCAAATCCTTTGGATTCCCGCCGTCTCGACGTCTTGTTTTCAGCTAGACGCCCGGATCATCTGTATGATAAAGCTCGACTATTCCGCCTTTCGACGATCATCGCATCCAACCGAGCGGAAATGCAACTGTTGCTCGAAGAACGATCCCTGCCGGACAACCTGACTCGTCTTAGTGGTATGCTCGTAGCAGCACAGAGCCTCCTCAAGCTTTCCAGATCTGAAGCGGTCTTTCCCAAAGGCGGCTACACTCGCGCTTTAGAAAACGGAGTTCGTCGTCACGTTAGACAATCGACCTGAATTACTCCTGGAATAATTATGGAGTGTTTCCAGAGGCACAAGCCCCGGATCTCATCGTGGACAAGCAATATTGTCAAGATGATCACGTACTGCCATGCTTACAAACGACCGACGCCCACAGAACAGGGTGTCCACTAAGTGCCCATGACTGGAGATCTTGTCGCTGACGTGTTTTGTTGACGAGGACGATCGCGTTGTTACAAAACACGAGCAATGCTGGTGTGTACACTGGTAGGCGCACTGCTCGCTTGGTCCCTCGGGGTTTCAGGTGGTTGATTTTTCCATCTTTGCTCGCGACACTGATCAATTGTAGTGGTGGTTGCGATTGTCCTACCGCTCCGCACGTAGGAAAAGGACGCTTGGTATTGAACCGCATCGTTCAACCATAAGCCTGTTGTTCTCTTAGGGACCGTGTGCGGAGCGTCTTTTTCGTAGACACACCACTGACTCATTAACCGTACGCAAGTGGATGAGTACTGACATTGCGAGTCTATGGAAAGCATGGCCCAACACGATCCTGAGTTGTACAGCTCTGCAAAGGCATGCTCGACAGACCGCTGACCTTGTCATTACAATAATTGAGCTGCGACAAGAGATTGAAACACAGCTGGTAGCACCGGGATCAACGTAAAAGGACGAAAGGAGATATTTATCCAGACAAGAGTGAGACCGCACATCTCATCGCATCCCACCTGGACCCACTACAACTGGTGGGTGTCCATTCTCCGACTCGCAACGGAGTGAGGACTCGATGGACGTCGGATGTTGTTCTTGTTTGGCAACTGTCTGTTCAACCACCAATCGGCTTCAGTATTGTTGTCCAAATCAGTTCTCAGATCGACGCTCTGAGGAACAGGGTCCATCACATTCCACTATTGGTGGTTCATGTTAGCCCAAACAGTCCGCAGTATTAATATTTTGGATTCTCCGTTATTTTTTCACCTCCAACTCTCATGCAATCCCATTCGCAGCGCAGCCGTACTACTTCACTTCCTCCCGAAGTCTGGATATGCATTTTTCATCACGCCACGGATGTCCCCGGCACTCTCATTCCAGACACCTACTCGAACTCAACGTTCTTCGGCCCTGTCTACACCGAGGAGTACCACAAAGAAATTCGAGAGGCATTGATCACTAAACGCGCACTCGTCTGCGTCTGCAGGCAATGGTGGTACCTTGCCATACCTTTTCTCTACCGGTCGATTTACATCCGTCGAGCACGCTCTTTGCCACAACTCTCTCTCTCATTAGCAGCTTATGCAGCAGGAAAAGGCGCCATGACCTACACACGACCAGTCGGTGAATACACCCAGCGACTTGACATGGCCATCTGTGACCTCTCCGAGGATGCAGTCGCCGGCTCTAGATCTCTCATCACGATAATGAAACACATGACACATCTTGCCATCGCCGTGTTCGCTCCCTCCACCTGGTACTCTTGCTGCAAGGATGTTGTAGACAACATCATAGACGCGCTCGTTCATTCCGCTTCATCATTACGTGTCCTTGATTGGGACGTAGTTCCAGCCGAACCATGCGACCACCAGTTCATGGATCTTCTCGCCAAGTGCACCCAGCTTCGCATTCTCCACTATCCGGATTTAATTTGGTCCAAGAAGCTCGGGTATGACAGTATCCCAGCCCCAGTGACCACCCTCCGTTTGACTTGCGCACCCACGGATCGACCTTTTGGCTATTTCCTTCAACCTTTTGAGCTCAACATTGCCCAACGTTTCAAGTTCCCTGCTCTCCGAGAACTCATCCTCGATATCTACCCCTCTATTACCTCATGGGTAGATTTACTCCGAGAATGTGGCTCCCAACTGGTCTCAGTCCACTTTTGCACTCTCAGGGTGGAGATCGGACGTGCCATGGAACTGCTCGCAGAGACGAGCCCTGCTTTGCAACGCCTGACCATCACGTCGGATTTCTATTTCGAATCCTTTGATCCACATTTCGTCTTCCCGTCCGTGACGTATCTCGGGTTGTTCACCCTCTGGTTTCGATCCATCGATCACAAATTCGAGAGGTTTTTCGCGGTCCTAGACCAACTTAGGTCGAGAATGCCGTCGCTGCGAGTGATACAACTCCTGTACGAAGACACCGTCCAACGTCTGCTCAACTCGCATACCGAGCTTGCCGTGCGCTTGTTGCAGCCATTTATGGTGGATGCCTCGTTTCGGATAGAAGACCGAGATGGTGTGTTGTTGACAGGTTTGAAATTCATTGTGTTGATGTGCTTGTGCTTGTACTGATCGGTCTTTGGTATGATCAGATAGGCTAAGGGCACTTGGTAATCTACGAGACTAGAAAGGCTCAGACTTGAGCGTCATCATAATCACGGTACCTAGCTCGTCTGTCAAAGTTAAGACCTCTGACATATTTTTGAACAGCAAAGACTGAACCACAAAAGGATGAGCATAGGGCTGTAGCCTAGACGATATGGTGGCACCTTGGAGGACGTTGGGGAATGAAAACGCGGAAATGAAGCTTGGCACGAGAGCATTGGATACTCCATAGCGAGTGAGCGGGACGTCCGACGCTGTGTTAGAGCCTATACTAGTGGTACTCGCATGGTATGGGAGTACATCACTTGTACCTAGTGACGCATGTGTGAGTGAAAAGCCCTCGTTGCATAAACCTGTGAAACCTTCATCACGTCGAGGATGGCTGGTCGCCTTTTAGTATCAATACCAAAACTGGATACGAACCTGGATGAGCAACAACAGTTCCTCAGTAGTACAAACTTCTGCAGTTAGGGCTTGGGTATACACGAGCGGGAAAAAGAAAGCCACTGGCGGTATGCCGGAGGACAGAAATAGACCGATGTAAAGAACAACTCCAAACCGGGCTCGGGGTTCTCAAAGTCCAAAGGCGCCTTCCTCGTTAAAAATCGAATAGCGGGCACCACCTGATTCTGGGGACTGAGGACAACGTTGAAAGGACTGAGCAAACGGCGCATCCTATCGACTCGCCAAAGGGACAAGAACCTCGGTTGAAACATTCTTCAACTGAAAACACTCACCGATAGTTCCTGGTAGGTGTCGGGCACATACGGTGCGTTCTTATGGAAAGCCGGACAACGCTTGAGCTTTGAAAGAAGGGTAGAGACGCATAGTGACCATACTTGAAGCTTGAAGCCTCGGATGGCATGTCTAAAACGGTGCATATTCTTTTGCATGTAGTCGGTGCAGGCAATTATAATAGTCATTTCGAGGCCGGGAATGTCACATATTCATGTTAGCATCCGCAAAGTAATCTGGCATTTCGTGTGATGTTGTGGTCGTGAGTAAAAGTGGCTTGAACCTAACGCTCATGCAACCTCATCCCAAGTCTCTTCCTTCACTTCCTCCCAAAGTCTGGATTTGTATCTTTCATCATGCCACAGACGTCCCTGGTACTCTCATTCCTGATATCTTCGCCCACACAAGTCTCATCGGCCACATCTACAACGAGAAGTACCCAGATCTTCAAGATGCGCTGATCACCAAGCACGCACCTGTTCACGTCTGCAAGGAATGGTGGCACCTTGCCATAACCTTTCTCTACGAGTCGGTTCACATCAGTCTAACACGCTGTTTACCGTCACTCTCTCGCACATTGGCGGATTCTGCAACAGGCAAAGGCACCATGATCAGTATATGACCACTCGGCGAATACACCCAGCGACTTGACTTCTCCATCCATGACGACTACGTGGATGTGGACGCCGCGTCTGGATATTTTTCTATAATTGTCCTCCTTTCAATTTGCTTTTATCCAGCAACCGGTTCCCAGTGCTTGATTCCTGTATACTTTTCTTTTGTTTCCGCCCATCTTGAAGTTTGCGATGTCATCGTCGTCGACCATCTTGGGCGCGAACTTTCGTGACATTGCTGGTAGGAGTCGCCTTGAAGCTGGCAGGTTTGTCTGTGACCCATAGCTGAGACGAGCCCCCACAAGTAATGGGGACTCGTCGCGTATGCAAGGTCGTCCGCATTTTGAAAAATACTATTGAAGTGTAGCCATTTCGTTGGGTTTACTGTAGGTAAACGAGGCTAATCATCCGATGCCGTGGTGCCACCTCCTCTGTTCGGAGTTGGACTTTTAGAGCTCGTCTCCTCATTAGCTCCTCTCTCCAGGTGGGTTTCTCTGTGTTGATGGTTGACCTTTATGTGCTGAGTATTTCGATGTCTCGCCAGTTGTCTGTAACGGCACTTTTTTCGTCCAACCTACTTCTTTTCTTGTGTATTACCTGTTCTGTTGCGTTCTCTCATGGTTTGTCGTCGTTCGCTGCTTTTTTTTGCCTCGCTAAGGTGATTTAACGCGGGTCTCTGCTTGCGCATAATTTGCTGGTTTCTCGTCTTAGTGCCTTGCTCAAGCCCGGGATTGATTGGAGGCTGGAAACGTCAATGTTCTTGGGAAAGGGCATCTGCAGAGTGATCAAGGATGTGGTCGCCGTGAGCACACATGGCTCGAAATCTCGTCTCAAGCATACTGTTTCTCTTCCTCCACTCCCTCCCGAAGTCTGGATTTGCATCTTTCATTATGCCACAGATGTCCCTGGTACTCTCACTCCTGACATTTACACGCACACAAGTCTCATTGGTCACATCTACAACAAGAAGCGCCTAGATCTTCAAAGGTCGCTGATCACTAAACGTGCACTCGTTCGCGTCTGCAAGCAATGGTGGCACCTCGCTATGCCTTTTCTCTACCAGTCCGTTTACATTGACCAGGAATCCTACTTGCCGCTACTATCACGCACATTAGCGGATTCTGCAACAGGCAAGGGTGCCGTGGTCAATACACGACCACTCGGTGAATACATCCAGCGACTTGATGTTACCATCCACTCCGCGTGCGAAGCCCAGTCTGGATGTTTAACTACGATAACCAAACACATGCCTCATCTAGCTATCGTCGTGTTCATCCCCCTCGACTTTTACTCTGACTCCACAGCTATGGCGGACAACATTGTAGATGCACTCCATCATTCTGCGTTGTCGTTACGCGTCCTTGATTGGTCTACACCTCGACTCCGGCCATCCAACGGTCGCCTCCTGGCTCTCCTCGCCAAGTGCACCCAGCTCCGCGTTCTTCACATTCCGTATCCAATTTGGTCCGAGGTACTTGGGTACGGCGGTATTCCAGCTACTGTATCCACCCTTCTTTTTCAGGAAATTCTCCGTTCCCCTGGACGCCCTGACCTTGTTGCTGCACACCGTTCTAGTTGTCACGCCCTCCGAGAACTTATCCTTGACTTTCGCATCAGTCGTTCCTATTGGGTAGACATATTCCGAATATACGGCTCCCAACTTGTCTCGGTCTATCTTATCATGCCAAGGGTGCTTGATCCTCAAATGAAACTACTCGAAGAAACATGCCCTTGTTTGCGTCGTCTTACCATCACCTCAGAATTCACTTTCGGACCCGACTTGAAAGATTTTGTCTTGCCATCCGTGACGTATCTTGGGCTCGACAGTAAATGGCATTACCCAAAGTCAGCGGAACAAAAAATTGATCATTTTTTTGGGATTCTTGAACAATTTGCGTCGAGAATGCCTGCGTTACGAGTGGTCCAAATCTTGCACGAGTTCCCTCCCGTATCTCTGCTCAACACCCATACCAAACTTGCTTTGCGCGCGTTGCAGTCATTTGAGACTGCCCCGTTTCGAATAGAAGATGGAGAGGGTGTGTTGTGGACAGGTCCGTAAATCCTTGGTGTCGCTGTGATTGTGCTCGGACTGATTGGTATAACCAGACAGGCTAAGAACGCTTGATCGTCTACGACGGTCGCCCGGCAGTCGGTTTCTGTGTTTTCAAGAACTTCGCTCGGGCAACAACAGGACTAGAAGAGATGAAGCTGAGCGGCAACTAGCATCCCGTGTATTCGGCCCGACGTATTGGGCCTCTCACGTTTGACAGCAACCATAATGTCGTGTCTCAATGACGGTTGGAGCGTCGAGGGCATCTGGGAATTGGCCCTTCTGAATGTCTGATTGTAGCACTCGACTCGGAAAATACTTTACTTGTACTACTTATACTTTGAGTACTCATTACGGTCATCATACTCGTGCCATCGCCGTCCCATGCCACCGCCATGTCCTCACCACTGGCATCGTCGTCGTGGTGAGGGGTGCGCAGGTGATGGTGCACCGTCGTGTCGCCAAGGATGGTGGTGGTGGGCGCATCCGAGGCTGTTGCCCGTTTGCCGTCCCAGTGACAGTGGCCTGTGGTCGTGGCGCCTTCGCCGTCGCCATTTGGGAGGCGGACACACTGCTTGCACCCGTCATCGCCGTCGTCGTCAGAAAGCAGCGCGGTGTCGTTGCGCTGCCACCATCCTCGTCGCTGTGATGGTTGGTGCGCTGTTGGGCTACCACCGCCGTCGTCGTCACCGTGGTTGGCGTGCCCTTGTTGGTGCACCGTTGGGCTGCTGTCGTCGTCGTCGCCGTGTGGGTGTCGGTCGTACCTCGGGCGGAGTTTGAACAGCCCCTTTTTAACTTGGTGACGAGAGGCGAGTCCCATTGACACCCATGGTTCATATGAACGAAGCTAATCTGAATGCAGATGTATCACCCTTCTTTCATCAAAGGCTACAAGATTGATTATGAAAAAATCGCAAAGAATTATGACTATCGAGCAGATGATCCAGAGTACACACGATTTATGACCATCTGGAAGCTATTCCCCCTCCCTTTCAAGTACATTGAAGCTGGGGAGGAGCCTGGTGGGCATATTGCTTTGGTTGTGGTGCTTGAAGATGGATATGATAGAGATGAGCTAGAGGGTCTTCCTATGCCACCTATCAGTGAAGCACACTTGAAAGTTTTTACTCCGGGGATCTGGACGCGCCATTGAAAAAGGTCAGTGAGTTCATAACAACCATACTTGTGACCTTCTTGACTAATCATTTGTAGTCTGCATCAGTAAACTCTCTGAATGTGTGGGTGACAGCCAGCCAATGTATGATATTCCTCTCAGAAGAACTGTGTCACGTTCAAGTTTCGTGTAATTAGTGTTTGAAGGCGAGATCAATACGTTATACCGCGAGAGAGGTGAATGCGAGCAATTGAAGGCAAAGCGCCTTGTCGTCGTTTGCGAAGCCACCACCACCACCAAATGGTCCACCACCTTGAAACTGTGCAAATATATCTGCTAGATTGGCTGGATTCATTCTAAAAGATCCCATACCAGGGCACCCAGCTCGTTCAGCAAAAATTCCAAAGACAATGCAGGTATCTATAAATGGGCCAACAACTGGCACGGCCAACAAAGGAGGGGACAGTACAGTTACGGGGTCACACCTACAAACGAGACAAGCACAAAGCACAACACAAGAAGGAGCTGTCCTATCAAGTCCATCAGCGCAGAATGAATGGGTAACGCGTACATGTCGGGATCCAGTCCCCTTGACCATAAATAGTGCGTGAGCAATTGTGCAACAATGAGGGATATCCACACCTGTTGTCGACCGATCAGTACATGCATGACAGACCAAGCGGAGAACACGTGCCGCAAAACAAAAAAAGACGAGAGAAAAAATGGCAAATAAGATGGGAAGCTTGATCCAACCAAAGATGTGAAGGGTTGCAAGGAAGATGATTTCTATGGGTACCGTCACCAGAATGAGCGTGAGCATGACAAGACGTGATGAAGGACCAGGATCGGAAGCATGAGAGAGACGGGATGTGGCAGCGTGTAGAGAGGTCGAGAGACGTGAGATAAATATAGACCCAACACTGCCTGGTAAACCTATAAATTGCGTTCAGTGGTTGTGAGGACCAAGGCGATGTAAAAAACTTTCCGCTAATCACAACGGCGAGCAGGGGAAACCCTGGATATCTAGACGCAAACGTGTCGAGCACGATACCAGTTCCACAACTGATAACCATGGCACCAAAGAGTGGCGTCCAGCCTTGCCAGATGAGATCTTTGACCACGCTGTTTCCTCGCACGACCATGGCACATGCTACTGCGGAACATATAAGAAGTATCGCGATGATAAGTGGTAATACCGTATTAACGTAGTTGACCAAAACGGAACTGATAGCCCCTAGGAGAGACAACGTCACCAAGTCTCCGAGAAATGATGCGACTGGCGGTGCAATGTTATCTGGGAATATCCGATTAGGTAAAGATGGGCAAGGCTCCGACGATGGTACGCACCTGGGTCACGGCCAAAACGGCGACATAGTACAACAAGACAGCACATGAATGATCCAAGAATAATGCTTGCCATGCAGGCAGAGAGCATTGAGGATGCCGCGACCATGACAAATCTGAACACTAAGGCAAAGGGTTGGAGGAACATGATTAGTACTCACTCGACGAGACTAGACTTGGGTAGTCCTGTGTTGATTTGCAGTGGACGGGTGGCTCTTATGTGCATCGTACTGTTGGAAGCGGCATTTTGAGAAGAGGTAGGCGGAGGAGGATCTGGAACGAAAAGAGATAAAAGCACGGCCACGGAAGCAGCTACGCATGCCACCACAGTCGCCTGGACTTGGAGGAGGGACAGATTTCCGAGGATTATTTTGCGGCGACGCTTGGGATCATCGAGTTCGCCTACGTTGGCAGCGGTGCCCAATCTTGCAGAGAGATTCATTTCGAGATTTCCTTTGAGATTCATGATGACAGGGACAATCATGATGAGCTCGCTGATGGTCCTCATGGCTTTCCAGCGCTGCTAGGGTGTCGGCTCATTTTTTCATAGATGAGGTGGAGGTAAACTCACCGACACGTGGTCCAAGAGTTCACCGGTAAATAAAAGGCTGACAGTAGTCAGTAGCAAAGTCAGAGCGCTCTACACAGTCCCGTCACGCGAATTATCCTCTGTTACATTTGGAACGGACACGTTACCTCGAGGACGATACCGCTCACTTGGGCCCACCCATACAACCGCTCTATACCCCTGGTTCGCCCTTGTGCACCCAAGAGCGCCGTGCTCCCATCATCACCCCCTCCAAAATCATCCTCATACAGACTGTCGTTGGGAGGGTTGCGGTCGTCGTGCAAGTCACCGAGCTCAATGTCTTCGTCGTCGACAAACGCCTCTTTGGACGGTGGTGGTGGTTTGACCTCATCCATGGGTCGCCGTCGCTGTCGTCGTCGTCGTCGTCGGCGTGTGGGAAAGTGTATATTACATAATCGACAACACAACCTACACCGCTAAACGTAGTCCTACTTGGTGTTGGCTTGTTCTCACCTGGCAGCTTCTTGCAATCTAACATCCAGCGGGGCCTCCTCGTCGCGTCGGACGTCTTGCTCACTCGCTGTGGGGTATCCAACACTCGCGCTGGGCTTTATTTCCACGTTCGCACTCTCCGTCGTCCTCCGAGGTGCTGCCATGTCGTCCAAGCTACAGCCCTTTGCTTGTCCCTCTGACATTCGGTCTCCGCTGTTCAAAAACCAGTCAGAAGCGGTCCCTTCGACAGACGAGTTAGATGCGCTCCATTCCGAGCTGCAACTCCTCCGGCAGAAGACACTTGAGCGCGCGAAGAAGGCCGACGATGACCTCAAGACGATCAGGGAGTCTATGCGGAGAGCAAGGGAGAAAGCAAAGGGTAAAGAGAGGGCGATGGATAGCCTCAACCGAGAACGCGGCCGTACGTCTCTGCACCTAATTCCCGCGATGTTACTCATCTAGCCCTTCTCGTTCTCCTTATCGCTCCTCTCGTATTGTACATCTGATCTGCTTTTAAACTATGGACTGGTTGGGTTCGCACGAAAAAATATCGTCTTGTGTCTTGCGTACACGCGGTACATTGTTATCGTGTCTTATGCATCTGTGACGCAATATCCCTGTGGCATGGGTCTTTTATGCCGGATGTCTTGACCATTGTAGTTACATCGCCCTTGGACGCAGACGAACAGGTCTATCCGGCCGCTACGATTAATGGCTCCGTCAAGGCTCGAGCCCCTTTGCAACCGACATCGGCCATGTCATCTGTCAAAGGGTCACTGGATCCTCGTCGTCCGTAAGCAGCTTTCTATCGTACCCTACTCTCATCTCCTCACGTACACGAACTCAGACTACCCACTGACTTGAAGCAGAAAAAGAAAAAGCGTAAACGGGAAGACGATAGTGATTTGGAAGGTGTGGCATAAACAAAAGATTGAACCTCGCAGTGAACTCACAGGTCGGGCAGATAATTCAAGAGCCACCAAAACAGTGCCGACAACCCACACCGCGCCGATATTACCACCTAAACCCAAGGTGGTTGGTTCTGCTTCAAATCATGCCAAGGCGAGTCTTGTGCGTCCATGATCGGATATAGCACTGATGGAGTGTTAGCCATCACATTTACCCGACTTTACTGTCCCCTCATCCGTGCAACTCCTTCCTGCACGTCCACCTATACCCCCAGCACCCGTTCCTGGACCCAGTCAACCAACAGATGTCATGGAAGATTTTACCAAACTTAAACAACCATCTCAGATTCCCGTCAACACGTTCTACACGAGCATTGAGCCTTGGATACGAGGGATAAAGGAAGAAGATATCGGCTTCCTCGAATTTTCGGGAGATGATGTCGAACCATACATCTTGCCCAAGCTTGGGCGCCATTATTTGGATGTGTGGGAGGAATTGGACACTGAGCTTTATGGCGGACCATTACCTGGACTTGCACCTCAGCGGACGAGTGATAGCTTAGCCCTGCCAAAATGGGATCCTTCGACACTCTCGGAACGTGATCTTTCGGTCGAGGAGCGAAGTCATGGTCCCCTCACGGAACGACTCATTAGTGCTCTCCTCCAGATACAGGACGCTGCCACCTCATGGAAGGGCGTGAAAGCAGCCGAGGATGCGATGGAGGGACGACCGGGTGGCACTGGAGCCGCTGCCGCTCGACGAGAGAAGGTGAACGTCGCCGACCTTGAAGAACGAGTCCAAGACACGATGCGATTTCACGGTTTGTTGGCAGAGCCGGTAAATTATATGGATGTACGGTTTAAATCGCCTATTTCTCTGACCCGCGACTCTTTGCAGCCTGACTACTCGGCCAGGATAGACGACCCGATTGCGACAGCGCTCCGGCATGCACAAGCCGAACTTCGGACGGTCGCAGCCACGAACAAGGCTCGGAGAGAACGATTGGCAAATATTGCCAAAGACCGCCTCGGATACCAAGAATACTTGGAACTGCGAGATTCTCTCGACAAGAGCATTGCCTCCCTTTACGGTAAACTACAGAAGAAGGACGCCCCAAAGCTTCAGAAGAAGAAGAAAAAGAGCCCCGAGATCAATGGAAACGCGAATGGTGCTGGGAGCGCTGTCGAGTTGCCGAAACCGCCACCCTCTGCGCTCGGTCTTGGTCCCGACGACGATCATTATCTAGTGGTTCCAGATCAGTTGAGACAGTTGGTCGAGACAAGACGGAATTGGGTTACGATGGTGGGAGGTGTCTTTGACGAGAAGGAGCGGATGCACCCAGGTCGGATTTGGGGTCTCCCAAAGAAGAGCGTCTACGAAGGATTGGACGAGGTTGTCAAACGCGATGCACAGAAACCACCTCAACCGAGCAGTAACGAGAGTGGACCACGGACTACACACCAGAATGCTCCACAGGGAGATGAGATGGATGTAGGATGATTCTCGTGGGGTATCATGTCTTTTGACCATAATCTTATTCTTCATGTTCGTCGCTCACCTTCACCTTCACGTGTACTCTGCTTCGCAACACCATGCTCGCTCGCTACATTGTACTATCTGCTCAACTGGTATGGAAACTTATTTTCCGCCTCGGGCTTACAGTGTGGGTGTAACAGAAGGGCGTGTCGGTATCTAGGCATTTGGCTTGTGCTTTTTCGATTTTTTAGGTGATTCTCCGTCAACCTTGCTACGCTTCTTTCTTTTCGGCTTTTCAGTTTTTGCTGGTTTTTCTCTGGCCGAGGGTGTCGTATCGGCGGGCTTGTCTGTTACGGTGGCAACGTCGTCAACGTCCATCGACACATCCTCAGGCCGGGCCCGCTGAGACCGTGCACCGTAGGGTACAAAAGCATGTTTGAGCAAGTCCTTTGGATAAGATGGACGGGGAGTGTTTTGGTAAACGGTAGGCTGGTGCTCTGGAGCGGTAGCTGTCGAAGGGCGTGCAGAGATGACAATACGACGTGATATCTTTTTCGGAGCTGAACAGGGTGTGGGTGAGCATCACAGGTAGACAAAAGGCGAGAACATTTACCAATGTACAACCTGCCGCCCTTTCTTTTCCGAGGGAGCAAGCAAGAGAGACCCAAAAGTTCTTCTGCACCCAAGTTCTCTGCGTCGTCGTCGCCGATGGACCAGACATCGTAGGACACGTTCTTCTTCGTCAAGTCCCCGATGCGCGCAGTACGTGATGACGAGGGAGGGTCGATCTCCAACCCTTTGAGATGTTTTGCTTTGATCTACCACGACGTTGCAGCGGTGAATGACAATCCAGAGTGAATACATACCGACTCTGGGACGCGAATAAGCCACATTTCGATGTCTTTGTCGTCCTTGACCGCACCCCACTCGAACTCGCCAACGTCGACGGTGTGGTCGAGCAATAACGCGCCTGGTGGAGATGTATAAGCCCAGTGAGCGTCCTCTTCCTCATTCTCGGTCACGACGGTGGTTGACTTTTGCTTTTCTTTTGTTGCGCGCGCGATGTTGGCTGTGATGTCGGTCTCGAGATCTGTGTCGGACGACGTAGACATTTTGTAGTCTCGTTGGCTTTCGCACGATTCTTGACTAGAACTCTGACATGGTCGACCCTCAACACGGCAAACAGCCTACCAAGGGCACATTGGACGACGTCGCTGCCGTGCGTCCTTCCAGACATCGCACATTGTCTAGCACGATCGTCATCAAGCTTGGTGATCTATTTGTTTGATTAGATTCTTACGCGTTCTGACGAGATACTTTATAGGTACATCTTCCATCGTTCACGAAGAAACGCACCAACCACTCCTTTCGATATTGTCCTCTGTCGTTGAAACGGTCGTTCATTTACGCAGCCTAGGTCACAAAGTCGTTCTTGTCAGCTCTGGTGCCATCGGTGTCGGTCTCCGAACGATGGCGATTCCACAACGTCCCAAGAGTCTGTACCAGAAACAGGTCAGTCGCCTCTCTCTTTTTTTCCAAGCCGTTCCGTTTTGTTCACCCGGGTAGCATCAAGGCATTAGCGGCTATTGGCCAAGGTCGTCTTATCGCGCTATGGGACAATCTATTTGGCCAATTTGATCAACGGACGGCTCAGATTCTGCTTACGAGAGGGGACATTTCGGATGTAGGTGTGATTCTTCCTTTTTTTCGCGACTGAGACGCGTATCTGGCAGCGCACGCGATACCTGAATGCCGTGAATACGATCAGAGAGCTCCTGAACATGGGGGTGGTGCCCATCGTCAACGAAAATGACACGATCTCCGTTAGCGTACGTCGATGGTCTTTTATCTTGTGTTACCAACTGATGTGTCTGCAGGAAATAAAATTTGGCGACAATGACACGCTTTCCGCAATTACCTCGTCAATGATTCATGCCGATTACTTGTTCCTTCTCACAGATGTGGATGGGCTGTATACGGCGAACCCACGGAAGGATCCCAACGCAAGAAAGATCCACGTCGTGACATCTGTCGCGGATATCCGAGCTCAAGGTTCTGATCTCGTGCTGTTTCTGGGTGTAGTTGATTTCTAACAACGCGGTAGTCAGTACGTCGACGCTGGGATCAAGCCTAGGCACAGGTGGGATGGAAACGAAACTCATTGCGGCAGAGATTGCTACAGGTGCTGGTGTCACGACGATCATCGCATCCAGCAAACAACCGTCCACGGTCATCGATATCATCGATTACTATGCCCGACTTTGGTTTCGGTCCCTCCCTTCATCAGGCGCGGCGAGCCCAGTGTCGCGACTTCAGACGATGGACCTTGATGACGTTAACGCGACATTGGGTTTACGACGACCACCGCATACGGTATTCAGGCCTTCTGCGACGCCGATGCGGGATCTGAAAGCGTGGACGAGCCATACGCTGTATCCTGCTGGTGGTGTCATTATCGATGGTGGTGCCTACGCGGTGTTGTCACGTCGCGAATCCGGAGGACGGTTGCTTCCTGTGGGTGTCCTTGGCGTGCGTGGATCGTTCGCGTCGGGACAGGCCGTGCGCATTCTAGTGCGAATGTTCCCAGAGGGCGCATCCGGAGAGAAGATACCATCGGGGCTTCCTGAGATCGGAAGCGAACTCGGGTCGCTTTCGCGATCGAGTTCGTCTTCGTCCATTGCTGACGATCTCGCTTCGGACACACAGACGATTATGGATGAGGACGTCCATACGACGACGCCGGTGGGTGAGAGCGATGCATGGGAGGTGAAGGAAGTTGGACGGGGACTGGCCAACTATAACTCGGTGCAAATTTCGCGCGTCCAAGGCTTGAACAGGTACGTCACAAAGTTATTTGGTATGTCTATTCCATTTTCGAGTTGGCTCTCTAGCGCACGGATCCCGCACCTGTTGGGCTACGCGGACACAGAGTACGTGGTCGAAAATATCACGATACGGAGCTGAGTGGAAGTGGCTGTGTAACTATGTTTGGCATTGTTGTGTCCCTACACAAATATCTAGGATGCGATCTTTTCTCTTCGGTTCGAGCATGTACCACGGAAACTCCATCAGACTACTCGCGGGCAAGTTTTGTTTTTCTCGCTGGATGGGCACGACTGACACGACAACCAGGCAATAGTCACCCCGAGCTCGCCCAATCTGTGGCCGAGCGGTGAGCGGATATGAATGGCAGTCGACGGACTGCTAACGCTCCACCCACAGGCTTGGAGTCACCCTCACTCCATGCATGCCCCAAAAATTCTCCAATGGCGAGATAAACGTCAAAATTGCAGAGTCCATTCGCGAGGAAGACGTCTTCATCATCCAGTCTGGCAGCAGCGACGTCAATGACAATCTGATGGAGCTCCTCATCCTCATCTCTGCCTGTAAGACTGCCTCTGCGCGTCGTATCACTGCTGTCATTCCCTGTTTCCCTTATGCGCGCATGGACAAGAAGGATGAGTCCCGCGCACCGATCACGGCGAAGCTCGTCGCCAACATGTTGGCTGTTGCGGGCTGTGACCATGTCATCACGATGGACCTGCATGCGAGCCAGATTCAGGGCTTTTTTGATATACCCGTGGACAATTTATTTTCAGAGTCGTTGATGATTTCGTATATCAAGTCGCGCATCGACGGGTGGACGGACAGTATCATCGTCAGTCCGGATGCGGGTGGTGCGAAAAGGTGCGCGGGTGTTGAGAGAGGGGTGTCTGATGCGTACTCACATCGTCGCCAGGGTGACTGCGATTGCAGACAAGCTCGGCGTCGAGTTTGCCTTGATTCATAGAAAACGCGATGGTAGGTCAAAGAATGCGCCCGAACGAATGGAGTTGTTGGTGGGTGATGTACGGGACAAGGTATTTTACTTTCAACGATTTAGGGTTGTGTTGTGATTGACTCGGCGTTGACAGGTTGCTATCTTGGTGGACGATATGATTGACACCGGACATACGTTGGAACTGGCGGTGCGGACCTTGAAAGAAAAGGGCGCAAAGACCATTCATGCACTGATATCTCATGGTAAATAGGTACCGTTGACGGACATCGCGGTTCTGATCGATCTTCTAGGTCTGTTTGCGGAGGCGGACATGGAGAGCCTACAAAACCTTCCATTAGAACATATAGTGGTATGTGTACACCATCATCATGTATACGACAAACTGAGCAAAGGTGTAGGTTACCAATACGATACCGCAAAAACAGCACAAGGCAGCATGTCCCAAGATTATCTCTGTTGATATCACCTCTACGATTGCGGAGAGCATCCGAAGAACACACAACGGGGAAAGTATCAGTCTACTATTTGGTGAATGGGCGGATGGCAGAGCCTTGGAAATCGTGGAGTAGGACTTTTTTTTTTTTATATTGCATAACTCGTGTATCCCACCAAATGTGTTGTTATTGCTTAGATATTTTAGACATCATAGCACTTGTTTCTTGGTTGAAGCGAATTCCGCCGTTGGTCGGGTCAGCTTTGGCTTATTCGCGACTGTCAAACACCATCTTGGCAACTTTGACGATATCTCGCGTTTTCTTATCACCATATGGTACTAATGTGGACCCTGTATTAAACCCCGCTGTGCTCCCGAAGTGAGCGCTGGTACACATTCTTGACCAGACGGTACGTTTCTGCACTCACGTCATGTTCGAGAACCTTTTTGCCCGTGTTCGGAAGACAGAAAATGACAAAGATAGCCCTATTGATGTTGATGAAAAGGCCCCAGACATTGAATCAACCACCACTGTCGGTCCTGGCGGACTTTCCTTTGAGGAAGGTATGTCTGTGCTCTGTCTATGTAGCTTTATCCTAAAGCGTGTTCATATCATACAAAGATACCGCTGGAGGACTTGGCCGTCATCTCGGCATAACATCATGCACGCTTCTCGTCGTCGGACGCATCATCGGTACTGGCATCTTCTCGACACCGTCGTCTATTCTGAGTGGTGTGGGCTCTATCGGGGCTTCACTCATGCTATGGGTGCTCGGATTCCTCCTCTCGTTTTGCGGTTTGTTTATCTGGCTCGAATTTGGGACGATGTATCCCCGGAGCGGTGGGGAAAAGGTCTACCTGGAAGCTGTCTATCAGAAACCGAAATACCTTGCGACGATCATCTTTGCTGCGAATGCGATCTTGCTGGGATTCACGGCAAGCGGATGTATTGTGAGTATTTATACAATGTGTCCGTGTGGCGTTGACTCTGGGCGGTAGGTCTTTGCGAGCAAGTCAGTCCTTTGATCAAACGTTTCTTTCTTTGGCACCTTCGTAATGACATCACTAGCATTCTCGTTTCGGCGGGCAAGGTTGCAACGGTGTGGTCCGAACGTGGCATTGCTCTGGGAGGTATGTTCCCCATCTGTTCATCGCACGCAGATCGATCACGCGTTCTCTTTAGTGATATTTTTTGTGACCCTTCTTCACGGTTTAACGCCACGTATGGGCGTATACATCATGAACGTGCGAAAAGAGCCATGTCCTCTCCTTGCACCATCTCACGATTCGGCCCTATAGTTGTTGTCGATCTTCAAGATCATCATCCTTTTCTTTATCGTCGTCTCAGGCTGGGTAGTGTTGTCGGGAAAAACACACATTACAGATCCACAAGCCAACTTTCGAGATGCGTTTGCGGGGAGCTCGCATAGCGGTGGGGACGTGCGTGTTTTTTTTTCGTCCATGATGTCGTGGTGTGCCCACGATGATGTGCAGTATGCGACGGCGACCTTCAAGGTGTTGTATGCCTACTCTGGCTGGACGGGTCTCAATTATGTGCTCAACAATGTTCGGAACCCGGTACGCACGCTCTTGATTGCTGGACCTCTCGGATTGGGTATCTGTGCATCTCTCTACATCCTCGCCAACATTGCGTATTTCAGCGCGGCAAGCAAGGTACGTCGTTTTCCTGTGGTGTGTCTTATCTCGGGTGATGGACGTGTATGTTTAAAAGGCCGAGATCGAGTCTTCGGGGGTGACCGTCGCAGCGTTGTTTTTTAGAAATGTGTTTGGAACGACTGCGGAACGTGCGCTGAGCGTCATTGTTGCCCTCAGGTAGAACATTTGTTTCTTCGTGGTCGTTGCTGATGTTATCGATGGTGTTTTGATGACGTAGTGCGCTAGGCGTGAGTGTTTCATGCATTCATGTTTGAGCGACCGTGTTGACGTTGGACTAGAATGTCGTCACCATCGTATGTTGTGATGTCTCTCTCTGTGTCTGCGCTTATCCACATTGCTAGACGTTTGCTGCTTGTCGCGTGAATCAAGGCAAGTGGTCGCCATTCCATTCGTTTTTGAAGTAGACGGCTTCCTATTCGACAGAGCTCGCCAAGGAGGGTGTCCCTCTCCCGTTTGGAAACAAGTTTTGGGCGTCGAATTGGCCCACTGGAAAGTCACCCTTGCCCGGTCTGATCATCCACTTGATACCTTCGGTGGGTGCCTCTTGACCATCTACGTGCAATGCTAAGCCAATTGCATGCATAGATTATCGTCATTGTGGCACCACCGATGAACGTTGTGTATCCATTCATTTTAGATGTCGAAGGATACCCCACTCAGATAATCAATTTCTTTATTGTTATCGTACGTCTTTCACCATCGTTGACAATCATACCTGATCGTTCATGGACAGGGTCTCTTTTGGATGCGCTGGAAGAGGCCAGATATCCCGAGACCATTCAAGGGTGGGTTGGTTCTCCATCGGTTGCATACACGTTCATTTCGGTCGTTCTAGTGTGGTGGCCTCTAGCGGTGTTTTATCTTGCCGCAGCAGTGTTCCGTGAGCGTTGATGTCGAATGGCGTCATCACCGGTGCTCATGTGCACTCTGATAGTCATCATTGCGCCATATTTGCCTCCGACCAACGGCGTGGGTGACACGCCTCCCCTGCCATACTATCTGTGCGTCGCACATGGTTCGTGCGGTGATCGCTGAGTTGGGTGATCGTGACAGGTACTGCCTCGTTGGTATTGGTGTGATGCTCGTTGGGGTGTTGTATTGGGTGTGTTGGCGCGTCGTGTTGCCGGGCGTGTTTGGGTATGAGCTGGTGCCGCGCAAGGAGACGTTGGAGGATGGGACGGTCGTGACGTTGGTCCGTGTTTTTTTTTTTTTTTTTTGTGCGAAGAGGGACGCTGATGGATGGCTCTAGTTTTCGCGCCAAAAGGTGGCGTGAACCTGTGGATGGGCGCGCTGCTGCTAGACGAGCCTTGTCAAAAAACTACTATGCTGCTGTCTTTTTGTGATACCTAGTGTTGAGGTTGTAAGAAATGCCATGTAGTGTTGTTCCAGATCGATCGCTCGGTGGCGTTCAACATGTTTTACATAACCACTTCTGATGCAGATGTCCAACAGAAACCAGTCCCAGCTCCCAAGCTGTCAGTGTTGTCACGGCCGCCTTCTTGATGAATGACGATAAGTGGGCTCAGGATGGCCCAAGGTAGACCGACGGATCACATTAGCAAGCAACCGCTGGTGGTTTAGCGCTAAACCTCTTTTACACCAGTCACAGGCCGGCAGCGATGGCGTGTCAGCTTTAAAGGTAGGCAAAATGCCAAAACCCTAGTGGGACCACGCGGACAGTGTTCCTGGAACGAGCACGTCACTTTCAGTGGAGCAGTGTTATTTCTTATCGAACCTCGTATGTTCGTTTTATCACCACCTCACCGCTGGCACCGGATATATTATTAACGTTTCATCTCGTAAGACTATATATGCGTTGACTTTGCTAGTCCATTCGCGCTCTCTGTCTCTCTCCACGATGTCTAGCACTCTCTGGGCGCGTTTTCTCAAGACCAACGAAAGTGACTCGGATCACGCTGACGAGAAGCAGTCTGTCCAGGAATTCGTGTCTGCCGTCGAAGTGGGTCCAGGCGGATTGTCTCTTCGAGAAGGTAGTGATTCTTCTTCTTCTTCTTCTTCCTTGTCCAATCATCATGTTTGCGTAGATGCCGCCGGGGGACTCGGTCGTCATCTCGGCGTCATCTCCTGTACCCTCATCGTCGTTGGACAAGTCATCGGTACTGGCATCTTCTCGACACCGTCATCTATTCTGAGTGGTGTGGGCTCCATCGGGGCTTCGCTCATGCTCTGGGTGCTCGGCTTCTTTCTCTCCTTTTGTGGCTTGTTTGTATGGCTCGAGTTTGGAACGATGTATCCCCGGAGTGGTGGAGAAAAGGTCTACCTCGAGGTCGTCTACCAGAGACCGAAATACCTTGCGACGATCATCTTTGCTGCAAATATGATCTTGTTGGGATTCACCGCGAGCGGATGTATTGTAAGTATAGATTGTGCGTGTATGCGTCTATTGACCTCCGTGCTAGGTCTTTGCGAGCAAGCAAGTATCTTGGTCGAATTCGATACCTTGAAACTGTCGTGACGCTCTTTTAGCATTCTTGTTTCTGCAGGCAAGGTTGCAACGGTCTGATCTGAGCGGGGTATCGCTGTTGCGGGTATGTAACCAATTCGTCTAACTTCATGTATTCAGTCGATCATATTCATATTCGTCAGTGATAGTGTTTGTGACCCTACTCCATGGATTTACGCCACGTGTCGGCGTATACATTATGAATGTACGCGTATACGCGTGTTTTCGGTTCGGATTTCCTCTCATATCCAATACTGTAGTTGCTATCGATCTTCAAGATCATCATCCTCGTATTTATCGTCATCACGGGCTGGGTGGTTTTATCTGGAAAAACGCGCATTGTCGATCCACAAGCAAACTTTCGCGATGCATTTGCGGGAAGCTCTCATAGCGGCGGAGATGCAAGTATTTCCATTTGATGATAAGGTGTTGTGCCAATGACAATGTTTAGTACGCCACCGCAACCTTCAAGGTGTTGTTTGCCTACTCTGGATGGCAGAGTGCCAATTATGTGCTCAACAACGTCCGGAATCCGGTGCGGACGCTCATGGTTGCTGGGCCTCTTGGACTGGGTATCTGTGCCTCTCTTTACATGCTGGCCAACATCGCCTATTTCAGCGCGGCAACCAAGGTATGTCCATTCATCTGCTCTGCGACTTTCCTACTGTCCTCACTAGATTAGGCCGAGATCGAGTCCTCTGGGGTGATCGTGGCAGCCTTGTTTTTCCGCAATGTGTTTGGGACGGCTGCAGAACGTGCATTGACCGTCTTTGTTGCTCTGAGGTGGGTTGTTTTTGGACTTGACTTTGTCAATCTTCGAATGATACGATGCAGTGCACTGGGGGTGAGTGTAGGCACGTTTGACGATCAGGTAATGTACTGACATGGCTCAGAATGTTATCACTGCTGTAAGTGCTGATGCCATTGATGGTCACGACTTATGCACATGGACTCGGACAGACGTTTACCACCTCGCGCGTCATCCAGGGTACGTTGTCATTCCGCTCATAGAGTTCGATGCGCGATTTCATTTTCAACAGAACTTGCCAAGGAGGGTATTCCTCTCCCATTCGGCAACAGGTTCTGGGCATCCAATTGGCCCATGGGCAAGTCGCCTTTGCCTGCACTCCTTGTTCATTTGATACCTTCGGTGCGTACCCTCTTGGCGATCTATCAAAGTATCGTAGGAACATGCTCGTACAGGTTATCGTCATTCTTGCACCGCCAATGAATGTTGCGTATCCATTTATTTTGGATGTTGAAGGATATCCTTATCAGTTTATCAACTTTTTCGTCGTCGTCGTATGTTGCGCTCCGTCGCCTTGGGTTCCTAGTCATGTCTGACAACACTTACAGGGTCTCTTTTGGCTGCGATGGAAGAAGCCGGACATCCACAGACCATTCAAGGGTAAGTTGGTTTCTCTACCGAGAGAAACGTACGTTGATGCAAGTCGCTATAGTCTGGTTGCCGCTCGCTGTGTTTTACCTCGCCGCGTCAGGATTCCGTGTGTCTCGTTTCTCGAGCGTGTGATCATGCGATGTACTCATGTGCCATGTCTGGCAGTCATCGTCGCGCCGTACCTGCCTCCTAGCAATGGTGTAGGGGATACACCTCCCTTGCCATACTATCTGTACGTGGCGTCGCTCTGGATGAGGGTGTCCACTCAACTGGATGGTGAATGACAGGTACTGTCTCGTCGGCATCGGGGTCATATTTACTGCCGTCGTGTATTGGGCTGTATGGCGGGTCCTATTGCCACGCGTGTTTGGATACGAGCTTGCCCCGGATAAAAAAACGCTCGAGGATGGTACGGTCGTGACTGTGGTATGTCGTTTTGTGGTAGTGGTGGTTGCATTGGACACTGATGCAGATCGAATGCCTAGTTTTCACGCGTCAAGGTTCGGTAGAGTGCGGGTGCATGACAGACCTTGGGCTTGGGACTTGGGATGGTAGTGAAAGAGAGACTTGTGTATTGTATGTTGAATGCATGCGACTTGATCGCCATCGTCGTCTCCGAGCTGCCTGGTGTGGTAGTCGGTCGCGTCGCCGTCGTAGGAGTGGTGAGCCAACGTTCGCACGGGATTCTCCGAAAGCCATTTTCTCCTCCACACCCATGTCGGCGTTGACTGCCCTCGCTAAAGCGCGCTGTGCCATCTTCCAAACGGCGTACAACCCCACCTCTGCACGCACCGGAGCCAAATACCTCCGCGCCAGGCTTCGGGGACCATCCATGGTCAACTACTACCCAAAGGACATCAACGTCTCCATGGCGAAATACGCTAGAGAATGGCCCGAGCTGGAGCTGGTGGATTTCGCCGAAGCCCAGCGGTTGTGGGATGTCGATATGAAAAAGGCGCGGGGAAAGGGCGTGCCTACAAAAGCAAAGGACAAGAGTAGGGTGGACGCGTCTGTCTGGTGCATCACTCAACCCGTCCTTTTTCAGGTCAGAGTCGTCGGACACAGAGACGACGATAGAATTTGGGGATTCGGGTTTTGGTGTTTGTACCCTTGGTTCTCATATTTTTGGCGGCATCGTCGTCGGTGGATTTCACAGTAATTCAGGAGGACCCGTGTCGTCTAGCTCGAGCTATGGGTGAGGTCTCCATGCTGGCAGGAAATGCAGTCACAAAAGTCGGCGTGTATGCGACGGGGCACGGAGGGTTGGCGTGCGCACGAGGAAATGTGGAATCGCGGGCGGGCGCTCGAAACCTCCCAACGTGCAGTCGCCCGGATTCAAAAAAGACCATCAACGCCCGCGCACGACCACCAACACTCTCGGCATAATATTTTTCAAACCCTTTTTTCCACACGCTGGCAAAATGGTCGTACAGCCAGGTACGTCTGGACTGACGACGCGCCGCATCCTAAACTCAACGGCACACTAACTTGCTACTGGCATACACAAGGCCTTCTATGCTAGGCTTTATGCCCTCAGACGGCACCAAACCCCTGCCGGTGCGCCGGCGTGTCTTTCAAAATGAACGTGGTGTTTCTCTTTACGTAGCCGTGCCTCTGGGACATTGATGCGTGGTGTCCCGGAATCCCGGACGAATGAAGTAGAGTCATTTTCCTCACCAGTTATTGGCCGATGTGGGATTGGCTGACTGGCGCATCCTTCGCATGTACCAGTGAGCATTGTCCAGACCACGGTCAGTTTTTTTTTTAAATCTTGTGCCCTGGCCAGTCCCAGGCACCCAAGCTGCCTCGCTGCGAGGTGGATGCATCCCGGTCATTGTCTCTTTCAGGCACTGATCGATTGATCCTAGATTTTCGTGATGTGGACTGGTTTTTCGAGCAAGCGCCCATCTGAGCCCCTGTGAAAGGGGCTTGTAAGGAGGACTCGATGGTTCATTGGCCAATTGTTGGTCTATGCCCTGAACCTTTGCGTGAGGAACAGGATCATATCCTGTCGAACGATGTTCCTGTCGACCAGAATATTCATGGGCGGTGGTATGTGACATGCCAAGTCAACAACAGCCCTCGTAACTTTCTCCCCCCTCGTCACTGGAATGATAGGCACGTCGGATCTCCTCTCACCTCTTCGCACTTGCATACTGAGAAAGAGGCTGTGCGCAGAGGCTACAGCAGGAGAGGGCTGCCCACCTGTATAGTATAAAAGGTGAGCCTCGGAGCAGCTTACCACCAGCCCAACAGCTTCTCATCGCTTCTCAAACAAACATCCTCCACTCTACTTCTCGAAAATGTACTTCCGCGTCTCCAGCCTTCTCCCCATCGCTGCCCTCGTCGCAGTCGTTGCCGCCGCACCCAACGCCATCGAAGCCCGCAACGGCGGGACCAGCGAGTGCAACACTGGCACGCTCCAGTGCTGCAACCAAGTCACCACCGTAAGATGCCCGCTTCTCGCGCTCTCGCGTTCCACACTCACGGTGATCGACTCTAGTCGAGCAACCCAGTGACCACAGTCCTCCTCGACTTTTTCGGAGCCAACACTGGCTCGGTGACGGGTCTCGTTGGCTACACCTGCTCTGGCAACGTGGCGAGCAGCACCGAGTGTACCCAGGAGCCCGTCTGCTGCAACGGCAACACCTTTGTGGGTCATGTCTATTTGGCGTGAAAGCGGGCGGAACTGATCCCTGTTGAAACAGAACGGCGGGCTGCTCACTATTGGCTGCTCCCCCATCACGCTCTAAGTTATTAGGTAAAGGAGAGATCATATCGGTCTCTACAAAGTGGTGTTCTCTTGTTGGTTTGTATGGGTTGTTGTAGTATTCTGTTGTACGGGGAACTTGGTTGAATGAACGAACTATGGTTAAATTTTTCAAACTGACCAACAGTGTGCAGACACCCGGACAAGACTGATGTGGTCATTCTACCGCTTCTGAGATCCCAGCATTCATGCGCAAGCGATGTTGACACTATTCGACTTGTCGGTGATGCACTTGAAACTATCACAAGAGACTAGAGATGGGTATATATATATTCATAGAACAAAGACTCCATAGACATTGCAAGAGGACAATTAGTACGATACTTGCTTACCATCCAGATAAATTCGCTCTCAAAAGAGCCTTGCTAATTCTCAACCGTCCGCATCCGCCCCCTCCTAGAAACCATATCCCCGCAGTTATCCCGACCGGCACAGATATTAACAGTGACTGTCATAGATGACCAAGCGCCTTTAACCTGTCTAATCACACGAAAGCTCCATCAGTCAAAGTACAACACCGACGCAAGAAAAAATCCCAAACCTATCACCAACACCCCCTGCTTGTCTTCTATCCGAAACCGTGCGGTCTCGTACGTGCGCAACGCAGTCGCAGCAAACTCGGCATGGGATTCGAGCAGACACTTTACATTGTCTTCCTCCAAGAATTGGACCACTTGCAGCGCAGGCATCTTTGCCGTGAACCGTTCCAGAGCCGTGAAAAAGTGTTGGAAATTCGGCGTGGTCGATTTCCAGAGGGAGAGGATCAACCCGAGATGGGTAACGGACCGCAAGACAAAGTTCATAGGAGGGCCGATCGAGAACTCGGAGGTGATGGTCAGACGACGCAACTCGGGACTTGTCTGTCCGAGCAGTTTCAGGGGATTCTCGACGTGCGTGTAGACGTAAAGGTGGGCCGAGTGGAGTTTGGGGCCATAGAGTCGGAAGATGTCTTGCCATTGGTGA
>JBBPTN010000260.1:0-27023 GCA_038094075.1 Xerocomus spinulosus | reverse complement strand
CATAAAGGTAGGCTTCTATGTCGTGGATATTCTTCTGCTTGAGCGCGAACCGCAACGGAATGGCAGAGGTCGGGTCGTGACGCCTGGTGAGACTCCAACCATGAGGAAGCTGTGGCCGTCTTTCATGGACGCTGTAAGGGTTAGGGATGGCTTCCCCGCACGAGAACAGGGTGAGAGCGAGGGCCACAAGCGGAACCAGTGGCGAGAGACGCATCGCAGGCTAGAAATCCGGTGTGTCATTGTCGGGCCTAAGGAGCTGCCAGATAAATATCGGCGCAAGAACGATGACCCTGGCCGGGAATCAGCGCTCGGTGCTCACGCGAGAAATGGACGCTTTGCAACACTTTAATGTACTCACCTTACCAGAATAACCTCAACAGCCATCTTCTGTAAGACTGGCATTGGCATTGTCACCAATACCGTTTTGTTCTTCCAAAGTGTCAGCGATAAGTATGAATAAATGAATTCACGGCTCCAAGATCAAACTCATCTGTCGCCTAGTAGACGCACCGCCTCCGCCTGTGCATCACGTTAGACGTGCACCGCTCAAAGATGGGACTCATTGTATAGTCACAAGGCCACAGTGGTTCTAGCTTACAGCTGTCAACGTTTCGACGATCGACACGAAACTGCTGACTTCAAACAATCGACTATACTCCCGAGTCCATGTTTATATACTCGATATCAGTCCATCAAGTCCCAAGTCTAGAGTCCGTTCTAAAGTCCGTTCAGTCTAAGGCAGAGCAAGCCAACGTGCAAAAAGCTCAGGGAAATTGGGTGTCCCAACACCGGTCACAGGATCCCATCCTCGTGTCGCATTAAAACCCGCCGTACCACAACCCGGGTTTGAGCCATTCGTTATGTCATTGAACGCACCAGCGAACTCACGGGAGTAGATCTACGGCAGAAAGGAAGGTCATGACTTATCACATTTGTTCGGGAAGGTGCTCACCACTGGGTTGATGAAACCGATGGTGCTCTTATTGAGAGCGAGTCGGGCATCGTTGATCATTGTGAAAATGGCCCCGCTGACCGGGGAGGACGCTGACGTTCCATAGACCCGCTGGAACACACCATTTATCTGCGTATTGAATGATATTTAAATGAACACATGGCAACAAGCGCACGTCTGCCACGTACGACAACAGCATAATTCGCTCCGTTGGCAGAGATGTCAGGATATGCCCGAGACTAAATCCCTCATTAGCGTGTAGCAATGAGACAAAACGAAATTCACACCTTTCCAGTCGAGTTCCAGATTGTAGGCGGGTAATTTGGTGGGTAGTGTCTCAGATAATGTTCTACAGCATGCTTCTGATATTCGGGAATCGCAAAATAGTTGCTGAATCCACCACTCGAGTAGATGGTGTCCATGCACGCCATTTCAGGTTCAAATACAGTCGCATTCGGTCTTACCATCGTCGCGCCGACAGCTGTAATGTATGGGCAGGTTCCTGGAAAGCCGGGGTTGAAGATAAGTCCTCCAGCAATTTCGGTACCTGCGAGTTCGCGATGAAAGAGCCGTCGATATGATAGCAAGCCGGCAGCTCTTACCATTAGGGCTTAGACAGGTTTGATTACTTCCCGCTACACCATTATCACCGGAGCTGAACAGCATCGTGATTCCCATGAGTCCAAGCTTCGCATACTCGGCGCATTGCCGTTCAGCATAAAAGGGGCCGAGGCCAGCCTCGTCGTACCCGTAAGATGTCGAGATCACGTAGGATGGTTTCACAGTTCCGCAATCCTCAGCACCTTTCAGTCTGTAAGATTAAGACGATCAACCCACACATTACCGTACCTACCTTTATAACCACCTTGTGCGGGGTCGGGGTAAACTCCATCCTCGGTAGAGTTGTCACCACCCTCAAAGGAACAATAACTTCCATCGATCGCATCCAGGAAATTGTTGAATGATGCACCTGCCCCAATAGAATGTCAAATACCCGAGAGAATGCAATGCATACAGCGCTACCTTCTATTGGGTCACCAGTCTGGAAGAGTGTCACCGTCTGATTCGCCACCAATGCCATGCTGTACTGCAAATCCAGGTCTGACTCTCCGTTGAGAGTGAAGTTTTGATCTGCAGTCTGCGGATATCCTATGAAGCCACGAGTGTTATTTGGCGTCCGTGTGCGATCCAATCCAGAGACGGGTCCCTACCTCCATCAATTGAAACCAAACAAGGGGCCACTCCGACAAGCTCGGTGGAGAAATTCTGGAAAAACATGTTCAAGTCGCTCTGCAGATAAGCCTGCGGAGAATATTCCACTGTACCACATCAAACGCTCGTAAGATCTTTCAGCAAAACAGAATGTCCACTGACCAATACCATAGCTATTCTTGTCCGTCGCAATAGGGTCGTAGAAAAAGCCGTACAGCGCACGGAGACAGATCGGAGTGATATACTCGTCACATTGTTCCAGCTCACCAACGGTCTCCGACACTGTACTAGCCACCTTTGGTGAAGTAGTACTGGCTCCGGGTTGTCCGATTCCACGAGCTGGGGCCACACGTTCATCGCCAGAACGACGGGTCAACTTGGCATCAAAGTGCACCGAAGGTGTCACGAAATCGACGTGAGGCTGGACATGCTCAGGAAGATAATATGTCTCGCAAGCTTGTCATATCAGTGTCTCCGATGGTTGTAGGAAAACTCGCCTAGACTCACCCACGTGCTGCTTTCCAGATATATGCGTGTATACGTTGTACTCGGTATTCAATAGCAGTTCCGCTTCCTCGACAGTCGCGTTGACGTGCATCCATCCCTTGTTTCGACCCAATGAAATCCGGTGTTCTTCAATTCCGCTGGCAATGAGCCAATTACGGATGACGTCAACAGTCTCATTGGCTGGTGCGAACGTGCGGACAATGTCACCTGCGGACCAATGTTTACCGTAGTTGGGTGAATTGGGATGAGAGACATCATAGAGGTACGCTCCGATGTCATTGATATTCCGTTGCTTGAGTGCGAACCGCAAGGGAATCGTGGACATCTTGTCGTAACGCCTCGTGTGACCCCAGCCGTGCGGAATCGCTGCCCGTTTTTCATGAACGTTGTAGGGGCTCGGGGAAGGTACCACACCAGGGAGCAGGGCGAGGGCCACGAGCGGCAGTACTGGTGAGAGGCGCATCGGTGGCGACGAGAACGGTTTGTCCAAGTTGTTGCCAGTTATAAGGAGCCGAAGGAAAGAAGCCTATCGGGATTCAATCTTCAGCAATAGTGGCGTAAAAATTGATTCGCCGCACTTTTTCCTAAACCTTCTTGCACATTGCGACACAGTACTGCTAATGAAACCGTGGATTTGATCCTCTCATGTCCGAGATCAAATAATGTTCGGCACCGTGGGCTCTCGCGTGATCGAAATGACCAACAAGGACACCGCTAGCTGGAACCCGATTCTTGAACTACATAGCCAATGCTTGGACGATGAGAATTAAGTGGACTTACGTCGGTCTTTTTTTATACTAGTATCGTTCTGAAAGGCAATGCAACTCGGTAGATATCATATCACGAAGGTTGAATGCGACTGGCATAGGATGCATCAAATAGAAACGAACCCAGAAGTAAAGATATACATACCTTTATGGGCAAATACGACATGGCAATGCAACTCAAGCGGATAACTTACCAGAAAACGTTGACCATTGCGCAATTCTGGTAATGGATCAACGTTGTCTCGAGTGGGTCACCAAGTGAATTTGAATTCCCGAAAATAGCTCAGACCTGCGATGCGCCCGCAGTTATCAGCGCCACCCTCAATGCCGAAGCGGGGCTTGAATGTGCCATCCTCATCTTTGTTCGGCAAGTGTTGTCAAACTCATCTCAAGTATTCGAGGTTTGTAGTGCCAATAGTTCGGCCATAAACCATGTCCTCGGGTAGGACTCGGATACAGCGTGCTCGTTTGAGGAATTTACAAGAGACCGGTCTCACTGACGAAACTGCGGCAGTAGTATTAATAGAGACGTGTAATCATTATACATACCATAGTAGTGCACGCAAGCCAAGATGCTAACCGAATATACCTCACGCGCACGGATGTACGACGGCACGATAGACACGTTCCATCATCACAACGCCAACATCCCAGGCGTGGCGTTGAGCTTCCCATTGTATACACTGGAGAAAATCCACCGCAACGGCCAGGTACACCTGTTCATCGACATGCATGAGTATCGTATTCGCATTCAGACACGCGCAACACGGACCTCGGAAACAGATCGTAATACCGCGTTCGCTCCGAGGAAGTAGCCCAAGACCGACACAACAGAGTAGGCCGCCAGCAACACGCCCGTCACTCTGAGCGGCATCGTGAACCACCACCACGACGTCCACACACGGAGAAGAAAGCCTCCCATCGTTACCACTACCACACTAGACCAGTCCCACAATGTGCGCGAGATTTTCGTCGGCGTCTGCCCAAGGCGACCCTCCACGGACGTCCAGGGTTCGAACAGCCGCGCGTGAGGCTGGTAATACACAAACGCAACGTCAGAATCACCATAGCCTCCATGCGGTTCCCTCTCATCCGACGCCACATCTGCACTCTCCCAACCCTGTGCTGGCGCTAGACAATAATGCAGTTTAACGTACTCTGCTGCGTCGGGTATGAGAAAGTTGTTCACGACTGGGCCACAGAGCACAGTCTTGAGACGCGACGCGCAGTTATGCTGGAACGTGGCAGCGGTGTCTTGAAAGAGATCATAGAAACGCCCAGCCGCGCCCGTCACTTTATCAAGCGCAAAGTCCCCAATTTCAGAGGAGGCATAATGATTGAAGACGACAAGGATGCCTGCGAGGATGTTGAGGTAGAAACTGAAAGGTATTCGGGCCATATGGCAGTGTCGAGGTTACTTTGCAGGTTGGCCAATTCCACAAATAGCAACAAACTTTGTTTACTACATTAACACTGGTTATTAACTTAGAGACGAACAGCACTGCCCAAAGACAGCGGCCTAGGTATAGACGGCCTCAATACGCTCATAGGAGGGGGGCGCTTCTCCTCTCTCGCTCACCAAACCAGACACCAATTGTTCATATAAGAATGCCCGGCTGGCAAGTGAATCCGAGGAAAATGCGGCCAGCCTTCTCGACCGACTCGAGCTCATCGTCGGGAGAGATGTGAAACAGTCCAAAGGATTAGATTGGGTATCATGGTATTGCGTTCGCGCTTTTGCTTTGGGGCGAGTACGACATGGACATGTCGACGTATCTTCCGAGTCGTCATCATCCGACTGAAGGGCCTCGTAGTAGCACGGAAGAGACGTCCACTCAGACGTGCAACGACACTGCGGGTAAAATCGGATATTAATATACCAGGACTGTCGAGAGGATTCACACCCAACGTACCGACAAGATGAGGATAGGTATGTGTATGATGATGTCGTACAGCTTCTTCTTCCCAGTTGTTTCGGCCTCTTGCTCTTTTTCTACTCTCATCGTTACCTTGAGCGTATGATTAACCATGATATTACTACCCTTGGCTTGATTTGAGGGATGTAGAATTGCACAAGACTCTGGTACTTTCAATTCGTGGCAAATTGTCCATGGTCCCGGCCCCATGAAGGAAGATGCCACCTCGCTTTCATTCTCCCCAGGATGCAGGAAGTGATATAAGGGTGACTTGTGGAATGCATCCGCATCCTCCGATGTTAGTGGTAAAATTGGTCGTGTGTATCGGTCAACCAAACCGTTGTGTCTGATCATCACTAGCGTGGTGCGTCGTATGGTATCCGACCGTGCGCGAGACTGTGTTTTGGTATAGTACTCTGTCCGCTCTTTAGCATTGTCAGAGGTCAGCCACCTTCGCTCCTCGTTCGATTCGTGACTCACCATCCAGGCATATTGAGATTGAATGAACCTTTATCTTTGCTAGGGGCGTGATTGTGAGCTGGAGTGGAACTTTTCCGCCAACGGGAAAACCGCGTCCCGCAATTTGGACACGGTATCGGAACTGATCCTCCCATTGTTTTTCCAAGTCAACCCCTTCCACGTCTTCGAATTCATCATCCGCTGGAAGACTGACAACAATAATCTCTTGTGATGCGGTCATCTTTGACGTGAATGTACCGAGCCGCTTTACTTCGGCTTTGACTCTCCAAGTCAGTGATCCGTGCTCAGCCTTCGTTGTCGGGGGCGAGTTGTTTGGAATAGTAAAAAATATCGGATAGGTGTACGTCCCTGCACCGCCTATTATATCTTCCAATGAGATGTATGTCAGCAACGCACCTTCCGGGAACACGACCCAACCATCTCCCTGCTGGTTATTTGTGCCATCGGCCGACAGTGGTTCAGCAACTCCGATGTGGGACAGTACGTGTCTCACTCCAGGACTCGCTTTAGCTTTACCTTTTCCCTTGGCCAAGGATCGCCCACGCTCTAATTCCTGTTCGTCCGACCAGGGATGAGATCCAGCTTGCGGAGACTGTGAGCGCACACGGTTCTTCACAGCATCCACGACGTGCACGATACTTTTCAGGGAAAATCGAGAATGTGATCTACCCCTGGGGTCCTGAACTGAGCTGCGACCCGAAGAGCCGGTCGCGATGCGAGACAACCCATAGTAGGCGACGTTGTCAGGTTGCTGGGCACATGGATCCACACCGGCCACTTCGTCCTCCGGAACTTCTTCAATGCTGGACGTGCGTGAGAGTGCAAGGTCACGGATCGAATACTCGCTGGAGACCGGTGAGCCGCGCGGAATGTCTGGTGACACACTGTGTCGGGTTAACACGGAAGGTCCTAAGGTACACGGGTCAACAGGTCTCCATTTGAACGACAGATAAAGACCCTACTCTGTAATCCCATGATTCCTGAACTGGTGCTGGCAACTGACTGCGATCTCCTTGCCACAGAAAGGTCCTGAAAATCAACATTGAGGAAAGTATGCGGATCAGCTAGGCTGGGATACGGTGGAGCGGGGCCCATCCACGTTTGATCATGCCGTGGTATTCTGCCGTGATCGGTTTCCAACTCATCTGAGCCAGGGTGATGCCTGACCGTCAGAGACCGCGGGTCAAGGCTGGCGCTACGGGAAGACGGATGTGGATCCGGTAGTGATTGCCAGTGCCCACCGCTGTAACGGCGGGGGCCTTGCTGTGCGGTAGATCCGGTATGGATATCTAGAAACTGCACTCTAGGCCTTGCAGACATGACGCGTTGCTGCAACAGAAGTGCGGGATTCGCCTTGAACACCACCATAGATGCAGAATGGACTTTGTATTGTTCTGTCACCTCAATGCGAGTGCGTCCGGCAGCTATCCATAATTGTGGATCAGGGTCGTTGGATGACATTTACACGTAAATGTTGCAGGGGACTGTACCTTGAGTGTAGTGAGTCGTTGCCTTGGCCTGCAACTCGACTTGGATGCTCGATACCTTGGCGGGCTTTGCGAGCTTGATGGTGAGGAGACCGCGAACGACGGCTGGTGGCAGCATCTCACCGTCATGATGGCGGGATGTGCGCTCTGGTGCGCATCGGAGGGGGATGACTGGCTGGGTCAGTCGAATAGAGAGAGAGCTCTTGTCTGGGTGCATGAGGGCGGTTCACTGTTCGGTGCGGTCCTTTAAGTTTGGGACCCAGAGGATGCGGAGAACGCTAAGATGCTTATATGCAAAATGAACGACACCGTTTACCCGGATCTGTTCCATAGCGGCCCGGTGGCTCCGACCCGGTGGACACTATCGGCCGATTTCAAGTGGTCCATTATAAAGTGTCTACTCTAGCGGTAACAGGTCACTCGGGGTTAATGCACGTGGATGAGCAAGCTTATGGCCATCGCAAGCGTTGCTCCACCGAAACACGTAGATGCGAATATGCTAACTTCAACGGGCTGTGAGGCCCAAGCATAACATAGGATACCAACGATAGCGAGGACAAAGCCTACAGATGCGAGAAAGACACACAGCGCATGCGTCCGACTCAAGAGGTGAGACGACACGTTCGACATGAACGGTCCAACTTGCTCGATGTGCGGGTCCTTTGAAATAATGGGTGGTTCGACTGGGAACGAGCCATTTTTCTTTATCGTCGTTGCTGTCTTATCGTTGCGCATTGTTGGCTTGCCATCGTTGTTCGTAAACGTTTGTTGTAGACCAAGACCGACCGTGGCAACCCGCTCAATGTCTTTGTCCACAGATCCTGCAAGAGGCGAGTTCACCATCTTGATACCCTCTGCAATCATTTCGTCCCGGGTGGCCTCCTTCAGCTTATACCTGATCAGGAGGAATGCACCCAAAAAGGAAAGGATGGCTAAGACATAATGAGACAGAATCAAACAAGCACAAACATATCACACACCAGAATAAACATGCAGAATCAATGCACCAAGTAAACTGGCATTGGACGCCTTCAGTGCACCGCTTCCCCAGTCGCCGGTCGTCGCTGGTTTCGTGTTCACCAACATGGCAGCCTCTGTTGACGCGAAGAATGTAGTCTGAATACGGTGGTGGTCAGATTAGCCAGAAAATCACCAAAACACTGACAATGACGCTGATGAGCTGGAGTCGTTCTTGCCATGAGTTGACGAGGTTCTTCATTGCCCGCTTTCGCGCCTTTTCATCCAACTCATCTTGCTCTTCCTGAGTGACTGAACAAGGATCAATGTCTGTCTGTCAAGGGTGAGTGGCCACTTACTCTTCTTTTCCGGCTGAGAGAGTATTCCTATTCCTTCATCCAGGTCATCCAGGTCGTGATGGTGCATCATGGACCGCATGAATCCACCAGCACTAGTCACGGGTTCTGTGCGGGCACGCTCGGTCATAGTCATGATTCTGTGCGGTTCTAGAGATATGTGGTGAGCAAGGCAGATTTTGCAACTTAATTACGAACGTGGAGGGTACGAGCGTACAGAGCTCATATTGATGTCGCGAGGCTGTAAAATACTTGTTGCCGTCTACCACGCAGGTTGAAAGAGAAGGCTGTTGTGTAGGCGTTGTGCATTCTTGGCCATGATTTATACCTTTAAGCGTCCTGGCGTGCCAAGACAGGAGCATCTTGATTTGCCGTACTCCACAGTAAGCTTGGAGCAGTGGTTCCAGTGGGATGTCACTGACTCGAACCGGTACCAAGACCAATCCGACCCCTCCTGGGCGTTTCGGTATCCTGTTGAACAACATAGTATGATCGAGCCACCGCCACTGCCAACTTGATTTTGAAAATGAACAAGAACCCGTTGGAGCTCGGTGAGGTGTTTCGCTACCGAATCGCTGACCAACTTGCGCACAGGTTAGTCCCAGAAACCCAATAAATACTAGTGAGTTGTTCCGCAGTCGAGTTAGCATTATATTATGGAGGCGACGGGCCGCCCTGACCAATTCACAGCTACCAATGTTCTTACAGCTTGGCTACGTAGACAAACGCCATCTATTCTGGAAACACAAAACAATACCCCGTACAACCATACTCATCCCTGATGCTACGCCCAGGAATGACTAATCTCGGCTCCAGATCCAATGCCGGAGTTTGAATAATTCCCAAAAACGATCACCTTGGTGGGCTCCGGCATGGAATGACATGACCTGTCATCCAGTGACATCGGGAAAATTGGCATTCCTTTGTTCATTTGTCATTCATCTCGCTCACCCTTTCAGTCTCCGGCGTAGAACTTCTACAGTGTTCATGATGCACATGGCTGCCTCATGGCCCAGGTCTCGCAGGACCTCGCAACACTGCCTCTTCAATTCCTTGCGGTGCGTACCGAGCAGGAGGATATAGGAACGTACGGTCACGACCCGTCATCCAGCCATGGCCCACAGGGGACGTGATCCGTACGCTTGTGCTAGCCAACAGGCTATTGAAGCTGTTCATAATTGGCTTGTTGCCAACGACATCGGAGAGCACCGGATTTTACCATGTCAGATTACAGGATGGATACGAGTCAAGGTGACTGTCGAAGAGTAACAACCCGTGTGCGCGCACATGCATGTGCGATGCAGCACGTGGGGTGAGTGGAGCTGTTTGTGTGATTGCATTTCTTGTATCATCTCAGATATATCTGTCAACTATCGAGGGGCAGGCACATTGTTCGACAATTTCTCCAAACCATCCGCGGAAGCTACTACTCTCCTGGGGCCTGTGGGGCCGGCGTCTCTTTCATGTGTGGTGAGTATGCCAAGCTTGACCTCATGGGAACCATGATTTTTTGCAGCTCCTGTGATGGCAGTGCGGCAGGAAATAATGGCAGTTCGATCCTAATGGTAGGAGATTTTCACTTGGCATCGTACCTGACGTATGACTTTCATTGCGGTGTCGACTCCCAGGTACACAAAACACTGATGGACTTGCATTTACCCTTGGCTTTTCGGGTCGTTCCATCACTGGTGTTTGTGCGACGATGGTGAAACCAAACGCAACTGTGTTGGAGTAGCACTCACACATGCATTATGCTCCGGTGGTGACCTCGCCAACATTTCACGAATCGAGATACCGAAATACGTTGTGGTCCACTGGAAGTGCTTGGCACACTGTCCAAATTATCCCTCGACGATCCAACGGAATGGTCGTTTCTCTCATCAGGGTCCAGCACTGGATGCTTTCCAGCCCCGTGTATCTCAGCCAACGGGAAAGGTTGTGTCGTTGTTTTTCCTTCAATCTCGTCATTCTTCATAGACTGACCAGTTCACGGGCGGGAGATCATACACACACACTGCACCGGTAACCGCAAAGATTTTTACAATGATTGATGCGGCTTGGCCTGCTACCAACAAGAGCACCCTTGTGCCAAGTTGCATGAGACCTTGTAGACTTGTTCAGACGCCTTGGCAAGTGGGTTTTGAGACATTGCAACTAGGATCAACCCGGGTTGCAGTACAGATATATACCTTTAACGTAACCGAAGCTGGATGGGATCTTGGGCTCTGGCTTACCTTGGCTTGAACGGAAGAACACACCAAAAGGGTGAAAAGAGTTGAATGTGATGCACTGCCGCTCTCTTCGGTTGTTATCGATGCTACTAGAATGGCGTGGCGTTGCTTACTTTCCTTACAGTCATTCGCTTTCGAGTTCATTTCCGTACGCCGTTATTCGCGCTCGGAACATTCACTTGGAAGCGGATGACCGAGTTGGGTTGTACGTCTGAATCCTCGACGCGAATGTGAATCTGAACGTGCGTCCGAATTGTGCTGCAAGTCACGTATATAGTATTTGGTGCAGAATAAAATGGGGTTTCAGAGCGCCGCATACATACTCGCCGCGGGGGTCTTGGTGAATCCGAGCCTTTGTTGCATCGCTCATTGACCAACAGGCATACACATGTGCCCTCCTACACCACAGGTTTCAGATCCAGATCAGTGCGCACTTCGCAAGGCCATTCATCCCGACGTACCACTTACGTCCGCCTCGGAAGCGCAGCCTGAGCAGCTTCTGCCAAGGTCTGCTCGCGAGCCTCCTCTACAGCCTTTTTCTCGCGTTCAGTACGATCCCAGGACAGAAATGGGGACCTTTACCCGAGCCTCTGCGCGTGCTTTTGCATCAGCCTCTTTTATCGCGAGTGCCTCACCGCCGACGTCTCAGTCCGAGCCAACACCTATCCAACATCCATAAAGGACGTACCTCTGACCGGGCGTAAGGTACAGAATCGAGAGATACTCACGGAGCATACCTTTGCCTTTGGCCATGACATGGCCGTGGACAGAGTAGCCCAGGTAGATCCCGTAGACGCTCAGCGCAGTGAGTCCGGTGACGAGAGTGCGATGGAGGATGTCGGCAAGTGTGAGCGGTGTCCGGTTGTACTTTGGCTGTCTCAGACCCAGAAATGCGAGCAGGGACATCGAGGAAAGGCGGAGTAATGGGTTCACGTGATGGTTTGTATGGCTGCCAAGATACTACGGTGCATAAGGTAGTGATAGAATATCTAAAGATCACAACAAGAGTGGTGATGTCAAACAAGAAAAAGAAAAATAACGCTACAGTCGCCAATCCCGGAATAATTCCCAGTCCATTCGCACAAAATGGATCATATAGTCCGACACGCTCCCGCCTTCTTCTTCCCCACCATGGTCGGGCTCACCTTCCTCTGCTTCACCTTCACCTTCAACTTGCACACCGCCCTCTGTCTCCCCGCGTGTCTCTGCCTCCTCAGCGCCAAAATCAGCTTGGTCGGCGCCCTCGAGTACGTCTTCTTCTCTTGCCGCAATCACAGCAGCTTGTGCATCCTCGGAATCCTCAAACTCCCCGAGTGCACGGGTCAACGCGCCATCGTCCTCGAACAACGTCCGCCAGTCAAACTCGCCCTTCTGAATGACGATATCATTCAACGAACGCTTTTGGTTTGCCTTCATGAGCATCGCTTCTTCCACCGTGTGTGAGGATATGAACCGGTAAATGTGTACGTCGCGGATTTGTCCAATGCGGTGGGCGCTACGTCGTACCAGGTTAGAACGAGTGAATGCGAGAACAAGGTAACGCACCGGTCTTCACACTGTCTGTCCATCTGCGGATTAAAATCGCTGTCGTAGAATATGACTGTATCTGCGCCAGTTAAACTATCAACCCAGTCAATGAAGGGCGCATGAGAACACAGGACGACATACTTGATGCCAACCCCGCCAGACCGAGAGGACGAAATGAAACAAAAGATCCTCGCGTCCGCATTGAATCGCTCCGTGATGTATTGCCGATCCTCGATCTTGGTCGCGCCATCTAGCCTGAGATACAGATAGCCATGGAAATTGAGGAATATCTCGAGAATGTCCAACACACGCGTCATCTGTGTGAAAATCAATATCCGATGCCCCTCGGCCTTTTTCTCTCGCAACAACCGACTTAGTTCCTGCAGCTTGCCACAGTCGTATTGCAACAATGACGGGTCGGGAAACGCAATTTGCAGCTTGACGCTGGCGCGGTGCAAGACGGTGTCAAATCCCGGTGGACAAGACACGAGTACATCCTCGCACCCACCAAGTGCCAAGCGGGGAAGGTCCAGTGCGACGACAACAGGTGTCGCAAACGCGAATTTGTCAATGATGCTCGATACGTCCTCTGCGCGTTGCTCGTACGATTTCACCATGGCATTCACCGTCGTCATCGTATCCAAGTACGCCGTCTTCGAGTCGACTGCAGAGAGCGGTAAAATCGGCCGACGACACCCTTGGATGATGCCCAACAAGTCCTGGCCATACACCGGCGTGCGAGCACACCGCAGACGATTGACGTAGCCTATCTGTGCCCACCGGGCCACCTTTTGCACGCGCTCTTGATGACCCCGCCACGCACGGTACCCAGCGATCGTCCGTGTATCCTTTGGAGGTGGTTCCCCTGGCATCTCCGAAATAAGTGGTAGTCGATGTGTCGCGTCCAATCGTCGTGTCTCTAGCGCTGACAAGAGCGACACGTTTTGTTGGTCGACAAAGCGCAGTCCGAACAAGTCGAGGTTGACCTGGTCCTCGTCTCGTACCCTCAGCAACTCCCGTCTGACGAGCAGCTCCTTGATCTCAAAGTCGGCAATCGCAGAACGTGTCATCGCAAACGACGTCACGACTGGCCGAACCTCGAACAAATCTGGATGATTGCACACCTTGCGCAGTTGCATCAACACGTTGGCAATCTTTTGGTACACACCCGACTCGAGTGCCTCGCGGGTATGCGCACGCGACATGAATTCGTCGTACAGGAACCGTTGGCGCTTGGAGAGCGGACATAGTACGAGGTGCTCGAATTTGCTTGGCAGCTCTTTTTCGACATCGCGTTTCAGTCGGCGGAGGAGGTACGGCCGCAGAACGGTGTGTAGCTTCGAGACGCGCTGCATGTTTTCATCATCCAATACCGTACCCATTTCGATCGCTTTCTCCAACGGATCTGGAGGATGACACGTCAGGAATTCGCCAACATTGATGTGGCAAAAGACGCACTCGAGAACCATTCTCCAAACTCTTTGAGATTTGCAAAGTTGGTACCAGACATTAAAAACTGCAACAGCGCCCACAATTCTGTCAGATTATTCTGTAACGGGGTGCCGGTAAGCAGTAACCGCCGAAAGGACCGAAACATGAGCAGAATGTTCCACCGCTGAGACCGAAAGTTTTTGATCATGTGTGCTTCGTCGAGGATCATGTAGTACCACATCTTGCGTTTAAAAATGTGTGCGTCCCGACTTGCGAGCGTGTACGACGTGATGCACACGTTGAAGTGGTGCTTATTGTACCATCCCTGTCGTAGCTCCTTTCGGCGTTTGGTCGTACCGTGATAGCTCAGAGTCTTGAAGCCGGGCAAAAACTTTTTGAATTCCATCTCCCAGTTGAGCAGCACGCTCGTCGGGACAATCTAGACGACCACATCAGCAGGTATTCCCCCCCAAACAAGAAACGACCAAACATACGATAAGATGCGGTCCCCAGATTCCCCGATCGCAAGCCAAATGTGCCAACAACGCAATCGTCTGAATCGTTTTCCTATCAAAATTGTGTCAATAACATCTTCCACGTTCTACGCCATACGCACCCCAGCCCCATCTCGTCCGCCAAAATGCCATTTAGATTATTGGAGTGCAACGACGCGAGCCATTCTAGCCCACTCTGTTGGTACGGTCGAAGCACCCCACGGAGGAGTAATGGCGGCTTGATCTTGTCCTCCGGAAACCAGTCGACAGGCGCGACCGCAAACGGTTTTAGATACTCAGGAATACGAGCGAATGCGTTCTCCACATCCTCCGCGTGCGTGTCAGTTTCTGCTTCTCCCCCTGCCTGCTGGGCCTCAGAAGAGCTCACATGCTGCTCGGGAAGGGACTGCAATTGCGATGCGCCAGCCCCCTCCGCCCGGTCTCCCTCTTCCTTCGCGTCCCCCGTCGGCAGTTGCTCCAACCCCGCACGCGTGACATCGCTGACCACCCCTTCATCCGGGACCACCGGCGCATCTCCATCCTTGACAGGGTCATGCTCAGCCACGCTCGACGCGGGAGACGGATCGTCTCGCATCGGATAATCGTAAAAGCTCTCCAGCGCTGGTGAACGCGCACCACCCAACGTCGGCGTACGCGTGATCGAGTCCATATCCGAAGGCGCACTCGGCGACGCCGCATCCTCAAACACTCGTGGTCTACCCGCATCCTTGATAGAATGGGCCTCTGGTTCCACCACTGCGTCGGGTGTGGGCGCGGGTATAGCATCTTCGGTGTGTCGTGGTCCCAGCAACGCATGTATCGTCTCTCCTTCGTCTTCCTCGTCACTGCTCCCCTCGCTCTCACCCTGCGTCTCAGCCTCGTCCTCAGCCACCTCCGTCTCGCCACCGTGATCGTCGACCATCCCGACATCCCCAAACTCGTCCGCACTTTCTGCTCCAGACTCTTCATCATGACGCTCCTCCTCATCCTCGCTCGTCCCCGCCGACTCCCTGTCCCAGTCTGAAACCGACACACTCGTCGAACGACTCCTCGACAACGCCAACTCACCCCTTGCCAGCTCCACCTGCTGCGTCTCCAAAATCTGTCCAGACTGGTCCAAAATTGCATCCAAATGTTCATGGCCACGGCGCATCTCCTCCGCCTCTGCTCGCTGCCTCTCCTGTTCTCGTACATACTGTCCATCAAAATGTCAACACTTCGCCACAGACGGGTCATGGAAACAAATGGAGAGACGCACAAAGACGGCCTTTTTCCACTCGGCTACTACCAGTTTCACCGTCGCCTTGGCCAACGCCCTCACTCGCTTCTCCTCCTGCACTCTTGCCCTGTCCTCTCTCACTACCGACTGATCCCAATACGATTGCACACGGTTCGCCACTTGTGCCGCAACGTGTCGTCCCCGCACCAACATCCCCCCCAGTCCATGCTTCCCCCGCTGCACAACTGTCTCCACGATATACTCCCACGCGTCCTTGGTCCGCCTAGGATCGCGTACGTTTGGGTCTGCCGCTGTTGCACTCGCACTCGTCAACCCAACCACTGTTGGCTTTGCTGATACAACCCCTCGAAAGGACTCGCCGTACAAAAGCGGCCCAAAGCGTCCTTGCTTATGCAACCTTTCGATCCGGTCTCTCAGTGCTGCTTCCTTGCGCGCAAGCGTCTCGAGCGCCTCGACCGTCTGTGCCTGACCGTCCAGTGCCACGTACGATGACAAAAACGCGGTCAAATCCGAGCCGTGCCTCGGCGGGGGCGGCCTTTGGCGCGGGTGTGAATATGATGGGGGTGGTTTGCGCACGATTAACCGGATACGCTTGATGGAAGGCATACGGGAGACCGAGGGAGGTTCGGGGCCATGCACGATCACAGGTTCGACTTGGTCGTGCGGGTCCGGCAATGGGTCTGGATGTTTTCCCGGGTCGAGTCGTCCTGACCGGCGTAGCTGCAAGCTCCGCGTCGCGCTCTCGTCCAGCGCACCTACCGACCCCCGTTTCCTCTTGGCGATAGGTGATGAGGGCGGGGAGGACACCACCATGCTCGTGCGCTTGTGCGCGCGAGACACCGAGATAGAGGGCGGCTGTTCTGGTGAATGTCCGTGGGCGCGCGACCGCTGGCGGGCCATGGGCGTCCCGTTTGGCGCGGACACCCTCGCGCCCATCTCTTCTACTGGATCTACCGCCCTCTGTTTTCCTTTTGCTTTGGATGACAACGCGGCCGTCTCCACGGCCGTTGAGCTGGTGGCGTGGGTGGGTGGCGCACGGCGCACGTCCGTCCTTGTCGTAGTGTCTACGCCGTTCTTGGTCGGGGACAGCGTCAAGTCAAGGACACGCTGTGTGTGTGCACGCCGTGTCGACCGAGAGGGGCCCGCAGCGGCAGCGGCACGCTCGATGAGATCGTATTTCGACTTGTACTAGCATTAGCGCATATGAGCCCACAGAAGCGATCCGGATGCCAACGACGACCACATACCTCTTGAAATACCACCGAATCGTCCTTTTTCGCCACCTGTGCCACACGGGCGTGAGGTCCACCGACAGGATGCACACGAGACACGGCCTACCTTGGGATCGTACTCGAGCAGCGTCACAAACTGTTCGAGATGAAACACTTCACGGACCTATCCAAGTATTCAGCAAGCCACTGTGAGACAAGGGCGAGAAACGCACCACGTCGTCATGTCTATCCAACACCGTGTCCAGCTCGGCTTGTCGCTCGAGCACCATCCGCGCACGCTCGCGCACAACCTCATTTTCGGACACGCTTGGTTCGCCTGAGTGGGACGTACCTGCACCGGTGTGCGTCGTGGCCGCCCTGGCGTTGTTGGTCGGTTTCTTGGGCATACCGTACACCCCCTACACACGTCACCGCCACCAGATGAGAGAACGACAGTCAAAATCCGTCAATTCCTCTCCTCCTCCACAAGCCCAGCTCGAGAGAAATACGGGCAGGCGAAAAGAAATATGGGTGATGCGCAGTCAAGCTCTTCCTAGTCAAAAGGCAACGAAAAAAGGCGATCTCTGCAGATCCGGGACGGTTTGGGGAGATTTCAAGACGAGGAGAGAGTGTCGTCGCCGTCGTCGTCGATGTCGTGGCGAAATCTGAGCTTGCCGGACGCTGTCCGTCGTTGTGGGTGAGTTGCGTGCAGCGCTGGCTACCTCGCCCATATTTTTGCGGCATGATGTTTCTTATTTGTCCGGGACAAATAGAGGAAGTACAGGACGGGTACAACAACTAGGAAAAGACACAGATGCAAAGCGTACAACGAGGTATCCGTGACGATCATGATATGTTGCATGTAAGAGTGTCAGTGTATGCCAAAGACAAGGAATGTTCGTGAGCAGGGATCAAGACGTGCCATGTACAGCTGTATATTCAAAGCTGGGGAAACAACTCCCCCAGGGATCTGGTGCGGGACGACCATACAATGCGGACGCATTGTCCTCTGGATACTTGGCGAATCTGCGCAAGGGATGAGCGGACAGCAAGAGACGGATGAAACAGGACGCACGCGCTGGCATCGCCATCTCCGCTGATCTTGGGCAGGTAGGGCGCAGAAATCTCCCTGTTCCTCAGCTTGACCCAGTCGACCTCGGAGAACCATGGGTGCGCAAACACATCCCCAGCACCGTGCCTTAGGTTGCCGTATCGTCGCGAGGGATCGCCTTCCATGAGCTTGAGGATGAGATCGGTGGCATGAACTTGGAAAGGGGGCCACCGTATGAATGTCGGTCCGCGCAAAATTTTCTCGTAGAGAGACACCGTGTTCTGGTCCGGGTGGTGATAGGGAGGAAGACCAGAAAGCATTTCAAAAATGAGCACACCAAGGGCGTACCAATCCACACTCTTATTGTAGCGTTGCTGGCCAACGATCTAGATGCATATCAGCATAGACACAGCCGAGTAACGAGAGAGCCCACTTCTGGCGCAAGGTAGTCGGGTGTCCCACATAAAGTCCACGTGACGTATGAGCAACGCTTAGAGAAACCAAAGTCGGCAATCTTGATATGACCGTCGTGGTTGAGCAAGATGTTTTCAGGTTTGAGATCGCGGTAGATGATATCGAGGGAATGTAAGTGATTGAGAGCGAGCGCTACTTCTGCTGCATAGAATTTTGCGACAGGGTCGGGGAACCTCTGGTGTAACCATGTCAGCAGACGATGGGAGAGAAAGAGGACGACAGACGTTTGACCTCCTCAAGAGGGTGAATAGTTCACCGCCGGGTACGTAGTCCATGACCATGTAGAGATTGGCGTCGTCTTGAAAGGCACCCCAGAGGTTGATGATAAAGGGATGTTGAATGGCTTCTAGGATTGTCTTTTCGTTGTTGGTATGCTCGACCTGCTTTGTCTTTACAATCTTTTCTTTGTTTAGAACCTTGATGGCATAAAACCGGAGGTTGTGTTTGCTTCGGACTGTATAAGATGAGTATGGAGGAGAACTGGCAGGAGGAGAGCTGACCGAGATGGACTCGACCAAAGCTTCCGGTGCCAAGGGTCCTTTGAATGAGGAAATCGGCAAGTTTGTAGCTTGCTCTTGGGCGCGAGGTGAGTCTTGGAAGTGGAACGAGTGGGTCGTCAATGTCCTGCGCGCTCACGTCTGTGAGGGATGTGCAGGTCGTGGATATCGACCCTCTGTGGTATTCTGAGAGGGGTGTAGATGGTATGAGGTGGGTATCCGGGTATTTGAGATACTCTGCCATCACGGTGGTCGTGGAGGAAGAGTCCATACAGATAACTCACTCTGCATCCATTTCATTGTCCCCACCGGGGCACATCCGAACTCCGATGGACAACCATTATACTCGTATATTCATCAATTGTGCCATATAGAATACAGTAGCGTAGGTACGAACGATTCACGATGCAGGAAAACCCCAGCCGAGGTGTTCGAGCTGACCACTCTGATATTTTTTCATAAACGAGTCAATCATACATTCAACCTGTTGAAACCTGTCTTCAAATTCTTCTGTTGTCTTTGGTGGTGGTTCTGTAGTAGTGCTACATAAACTCTTTCGGAGGCTGTCCTCCAATGTCGCGCTCTTTAAAGGTGCGGATCAATAATGAGAGTGGAGGTGGAAAGATGGACATACAACAGGCATGGATGGGTGTCTGTCCTCAACCTTGATTGCGATCGGTGGGAGGGATGGCATTCGCGTCTGGGGAGAGAGCGATTTTGCGGGGGTGGGTAGGTGGGGACGTGGGATTGAGGGTGAAGCATCAGGTGACTCTGTCTCCTTTGCCTTTGCATGCTGGTATTCAATCCACGCCGCGACTTCTGCCCTGTCTGCGCCGATGCGCTTTGCCCAAAAGGTGATGACACCCTCTGCAGGGTTGTTCACTTTTCTGTACAACACCCGGAGCTGTTGGAGGTGTGTGGGTGTGAGGGCCGGAAAGACTGGAGGGTGGTGAGTAGGGTGGATATATGCGCGCAATCAACGCACGGATGGTCTCATCGTCGACAAGTACAGCTGGGCGCGCTGTACCACGGTTGCGGGCAAACCAGTTGGTGAGCTTTCCAAAGGTAAATGCCTCATTACCAGGGATGGCTTGGATAGCGGCGAGGATGTGACGCCGCTCTGTTCTGTCGGGGTAGGCGTTGATGGTCCGTGCGTAGTCTGTGGCTTGTCAGCGGGGCAGTGGCACACGAAAAACACGCACGGGCCAGGTAGGCAGAGCCCTCTCTGTTCAGGCGACGCTCTGCCATGACGGCGGAGAGAAAAGCTCGGGTTCAAATACAGACAGAATGTCCAAATCGGGACACACAGATCCATTGATAAGATCGAAGCTCCGTCGGAGTTGGAATTCGATTTGCCTCGCTGCATCCGCATGATTGCTTACAAAGACCTGGCCCGTGCACGCCGTCGTCCAACAGCCCTTTCCCACGCGCTCTGCATCGGCAACTCGCCCCTCAGCCTGTTCTCGACGATGATGTCCTCCATCTCCCGCACGAGCAGCAACGGTTCGAGTCCCTCTGCATCCAACATCGCCCACACTGCAACACATCAGCACAAGCAATACACTTGTCACACACCCACATTCTCGCTCGAGTACCCGACTGAGCTCACTCATCCTGGACCCCATCGCACCCACCACACCTCGCTCGTCGACGCGCGTGTCCGTTATCAACACAGGAGCGACCCGGGACACCGCAACGGAGACGACCAAAAAGAGCTGCTGTAAAAACAGAATATGCTGATACGTCACATGCCGCGGAAATAGTCTCGCCAACACCGTCGAGTGGGCTATCTCGTCGACAAACGTGCCCGTATCGGATGCAGAAGACGGGGAGACGATCAGATACAGTTCAATGCCAAACACCCCGATGAAGAGCAGATACCGCCACTGCAAACAGTCAGATTATCAGGCCAAATGAAGCAGGCACACACACACCGCGGCAATGGCACTCCGTCTGCCCACCACTGAAAATAAAAACAGCCCTGCAAAGGTCATCACGTGTCTTATCAGCCAACTCATCAGTCCTCGTCGCAGATAATCCTTCATCGTCGTACAATCCTGCCAATGCAGCACATCCGGTCCAAATCTGTTCTTGTCACCACTGCCCACCAACCAGAACACATCACCCACCTGTCATACGCAAACCGCACCACAGGGTTCTTTAACGCCTCGAATGCATCGCGTACATCAATAAAGAGAGATTCGCCTTCTGGTCCTGTCCGATCTGGATGATTCTTCCTCGCAAATGCCCTGAATGCTGCCTTGAGTGCACCCTCGTCGGATTGTGGATCCACCCCCAGAAGCTGGTAGAAATTTTCTGGAAGACTTGTTGAAGCACCCACAAAGTTGTATGCAAGATAACAGAGCACAACAACAGCATAGGTATAGCGATAGTGGCGCACATAGACTGGCGATCGTGCAGGTGGTGGAGGTATTCGCCACATTCGCTGTAAGAGCTGGTGGAGGACAGAGAGCACTTGGCGAGTGACAATGTCGGGGAGGTAGGTCCAGCCGACGAGTTGAAGAATCGCGCTCGACATCTGCCAAGTGAACACCCAGTTAGCACGTCTGTATGCACAATAAAAAGACTAAAAGCTCAGAACTGCACAAGGCAGTCAATGTGATCTCATACCCAGCCCATCCTACTGCCACCCACGTCCCTGCGCATATACGCGCACAACCACGCGTCCAAAACGCAGTGTTTCTCTAGCGTAGACGCTTTTGGCACGCGCCGCTGCCACAGCGCAATTGTCGCGTTCGTAGACCACAGTGACCACTCGTCGCAGAAAGAACTCGTCTGCACAAGCTCGGCTGTGAACGCATATAGATGATGACCCTGCCTTTGCCAACGGGCTCTTGGGCTCAAAGCCAGCTAGTCAATCGAGAGTCGTCCATGTCGGTCTGGCCTTAACAACGCAACAGTGTGATCTTGACTGTGCATCGGGCATCAGACACTTTCTGGGTTCGTGGGCAGCAGAGGACGGCAGGTCGACCCTTTTACTAGAACATCGTCGCGGACAGCACAGACGAGACACGCACCATGGACGAGGAGAGAATGTAGCGTGGGATGCCATTACATCATCAGTTCTGCATGTGAGACTGAAAGCGACGTGTCCCTTGTACCGCTGTTTGTTTTTTCGGTCGCTGCAGAATTCGCCATGAACATCTTTCGGTTACTGGGTCCGTGCGTATCCAGTCACCGCCAACCATTTGCTGACCCTCTGACAGGCGATTTGGCCCACCTGGCCTCGATATTCATATTGGTACACAAGATTCACTCGACGAGATCATGCCGAGGTAACTGAACTGGTCACGCGCTGACCTGGCTTGACATATTGTCCAGGCATTTCATTCAAGACACAGGCGTTATACGTCCTGGTGTTTGTGACGCGCTACATCGACCTCTTCTTCCACTGGGTGTCGCTGTACAACTTTGTCATGAAGATCTTCTTCATCGTGAGCAGCTGCTACATACTCTACCTCATGAAGTTTCGCTTCCGGTCAGTCACACATCCATTCAGATCTGGGAACCACTGACCGTGTCGTAGCCCTACCCACGACCCATCCATTGACACGTTCAAGATCGAGTACTTGCTTGCACCCTGTTTTATCCTCGCCCTCATATTCAACTACCGCCTGTCGGTGACAGAGGTGTTGTGGACCTTTTCCATATACCTCGAGTCGGTTGCCATCTTCCCACAGCTGTTTATGCTCCAACGGACAGGCGAGGCGGAGACGATCACAACTCACTATCTTGCCGCACTGGGCGTTTACAGGGCCCTGTACATTCCAAACTGGATATATAGGTGTGTAACGTGTAAACACGCGAATACCGCGCTGAACACCACGCGTATTGCGTGCTGCAGATACTTTTCCGAAGACGTGATAGACCCCATTGCTGTCGTAGCTGGACTCGTGCAGACAGGGCTCTATCTCGACTTCTTTTACGTTTACTTCACAAAGTGCGTCTCTCCATCCTTGTCTAGATCCGTCCTCATGCTTTCTCCGTGTCTCGGTCTGGTGGGTTGTAGAGTACTGCAAGGACAAAAGTTTGAGCTGCCTGCATGAGCACGAGTTTTGCACGCAGAATGGTTCCCTACAGATCCTGCTGTTGCTATAATCATCCTGTCGAATGATGTCGATTAGCCTCTACATTTTTTATTCTACTCTAGAAATGTGTGACCTGTGGGAATTCCGGACATCTTACCCTCTTTCTTGTCGACCAAGCATGTCGTTGACGCGCACCGCGTTCTGCCTTGCGCTTTTCCTTTCGTTTCTGAGCATTCCGTGTGTGTACGCTGCTGCGGATACCCAGGTGGCCAACAGAACCATCGAGCGGGTGTGTCTCGTCCTTTTCCTTTACCCAACGGACTGTGCCCACGCACTTTACAGACCTATCAATTACGCACACACTCGATACATGCACCCTACATTGACGAAGACCTGCAAAACCGGTACGTCACACGACGATTCAGTTCGGCAACGTATTCACCGCTCTACCAGGTGGTGGGATTTTGGCGCAGACGCTTACATCGTACGTGCCCATTGACGTGTTCAGAAACCAAACTGACCCGTCGCAGAACACCAACAAGTACGTCCGGCTGACGAGAGCTGTCCCCTCCCAAATGGTACGTCTCGCCACTGGCTCCGTGCTCGTAATGACACGGACGGTTTGTAGGGATGGCTGTGGTCTCGTCTCCCGCTCTCGTCTACAAACTACGTGATCGAGATCGAGTTCAAGGTGCCGTGTGTGTCGTGTACGCCTCGCCGTGACTGATCTTACCTAGATTTCGGGGTCGTCATCACATCTGTACGGCGATGGGATGGCAATCTGGCTGACGACTGATCGGGCACAACCCGGGCCCGTGTTTGGGAGCAAAGGTCTGTCGACGTGCATCTTCAATGGTCTCGTGCTCACTCATGCTCTGCAGATAATTTTGAGGGCTTGGGTATCTTTATAGACACGTGCGCGGCGATCTGTTTGTCAGGGTGCATGCTTGACGCTCCGATAGGTATGCCAATTCACGACAGCAGTATGGCTTCCCGCGTATTATGGGTATGCTTGGCGATGGTAAGACACCGTATGATAACGCCAACGACGGCAGTGCGAATAGTGTTGGCGCGTGCTCGGTGCGTGTTCCGTCTAGCATATTTCTATTGTCAGCCAACCTTGATGGACGGATAGGCGATGGTCCGTCGCACCAATTCGGTGACCAAACTCAAGGTAACGTATGTCAAGGATATGTATGTCGACGTAAGTGGCCATGCGTCGTTGTACCGCACACGAGACTCACGGCGACCGTCAGGTCAAGGTGCACTACAAGGCCTGTACGTATCCACCGCCTCACGGCGACATGCGTACGCATCGTACTCATCCTAATGTGAACAGGGGACGACTGGACCGACTGTTTCCGCATCGACGGCATCAGCTTACCCACCGCGCCATACTTGGGTGTGTCTGCGCTCACCGGCCAAGTCTTTGACGCGCACGAGTGCGTTTGCCCTTTAGTGTCTGCATCTGATATTGACGACTCTTAGCGTGGTTTCGATCACGACCCACTCGGCCGTGTTGTCCTCTCAAGACGCCCCGCTCAACAAGCTCGAAAAGGGCAGCCTATGGAGCGGTCGACGCCAAGGAGGCTCACGCCAGCCTAGGTCGTGGCTCGGGTTTATCATCAGATTCTTGTTGTTTGTCGGGCTGTGCATTGGTGGCGTGTACGCCTGGAAGACGTGGTCGCGGCGCGGACGACACGGTGCGCGCGGCTTTGGGTCGTTGTTCAACGGGTCTGGGTCGGGCGGATTGGGTGGAGTGGGGATGCAGGATCGGTATGGAAGAAGACGGTTCTGATCGCGCATGGTTTCTTTTCCTTGTCCTTCGTCTGCTGGACCCGTGACTATTCGGATAGAGAACTGTATCCTACAGGTAGCGACTAGTATCCAATTGGTGCGTTGCTCAAAAATGTATCTACTGCTATCTACTACAAAATATGTGCGTATGGGTGGCAAAAGTAACCAGAAAATTAGCCGACGAAAAAGGACAGTGGGGACGAAAAAGACTGTGGACTGCCAAACTGCAAGCAAAGAGAACATTGGAGATATACAACGACGCGATCGGGTGGTGCTAACTAGGCAAAGGTTCGGTAACTGGTGGTAACTACTTGTAACTAACTACTTGTAACTACAGATGGATGAGACAACGCACGGACGTGGAAAAGGATGCTACTGTAACTACTACGTAAAAGGAGAGAAGGAAAAAGTTAGATTGAAAAAGAAGAGGCAGACACAGATCCAATCGATGGTCGACACAAATGGTAATAGACACAGGCGACAACAGGGTGGTTGGGTCGTAGGATAGGTCATGGATGAAATCGTAAAGTTGTGACAGGTGGAGGTGAAGACGACAACCCTGATTACACCCCGTATCGCGTCGCTAGCCTTTCTTGGATGGCTGGGGGAAATACAGCCACTTGCGCTTGCCACCCAGCGACGTCGTGGTTCCGGAACCCTGTCAAAAGTTGTTGAAACATCGCGTTCAGTTCCGGAGAGGGATTATTCCACCGAACAATGGCGTTACAGAACCACAATAGACTCTACAACCGCCACAACATTCAGATCCTGAACGGGTGAAGCGGACCGTGATCAACTAACCTTGGCGATACCAGCAGGGTTCGTTTGCACAAGGGTGCATAAGCCGCGGAAAGCAGAATCTTTCTCTTCATTGTCACGGATCTCATACAATGCCTGGCACCACGACTGCGCAAACTCAGGCAAATGCGGTGCAACTAGAACTGGATGCATGAGACCGATGCGACCAATGGACACGGCAGCATTTTCGTGGAGGCTCCGAGGCGCCCTTGGGTGCAACAAAATCGGGATTAAACGGGAAATCAACGGATTGACCCATTGTTGAAATTCAGGGTCATCTAAGGGAAATTGAGGACTGAATAGGTGATATAAATAGACTGAGCTTGGAATTCATACCTCGCCCGTAGCGCAATGCCACTTCGCCAACAGACCACGCGGCGTTATTGCAGGCACTGACAAACTCCACCTTTGGTTCGGGATCAAGTTGTGGGATGAGCTCGCTCATGATAGCGGGAATGTGAGGTCGCAAGAGGACAAAGGATCCCATCGCCAAATCACCAACAAGTGCATACGCAGACTGACGCACAGGTGCTTGTGGGTGTTTTAGGCAAACAGTAAGCAATGTGAGAAGGCTTGGTTGTGTGTGCGAGATGATGGACTCTAGAGTAGCACCTAAACCCTGGGCTAGACCTGAAAGAAGATCCAGTGATACAACAAGGAACGACTTGTCGGGCTCATCTAAATCTGGATTTTGTTGATACGCTTGGTATTGAAGAAGGGATTGATGAACGATATTAGCACACCGCTGGAAAACAAGTGGTGCGTATGGTGCAAATCCTGGGCCCATTGCAACTGCTACAGACGAAAGACACTGCGAAACAAGGATTAGTCACTTCGAATCTCGAAGCCAATCACGGAAGCTTTACCTCGAGCAAGGGGATCAGATCATCATCATCATCTTGTAGTTTGTTCCATCGACCCGTGAGTGGCGGCATCAATATATCCACATATTGAGGACTTGACAATGCACGGCCTACAGCGTCTGCAAGGGTGCCAATCGCGTCATATAGAATGAGCATGTTCTTGTGTTGGTACTTCTGGAATGCAAAAACCAGATTACGCAGCACCGGTTCCAGGTAGGGAGAAAGCTCTGCGCCAGCATCCTCTTCAAGTGTCGCGAATGCGCTGCAGCCAGCCTCTTGCACCCGCTTATTGTCATCCAAGACCATCCGAAGAAGCTGAGCGGGGCATGAGGTAGCGAATAATCGTCCGTATAACTCATACGTACACCTTCCATTGTAGGGATGAAATATCGACTCTTATGGTCTTCTGATATTGGTTGCGTACACCAGCTGGCGTAACGACCTAGCGTCCAACAAGTGATGGAACGGATGAGGGGCTACGGAGACTGAAATCAAGGAATGAATCGCGCACACGTATCGCGTAACGCACCTTGGGATCATTCAGTGTATTCAACAAGTAAGGGATGAGAACCTTCAAGTGTTCCTCGATGAAGTCGATACAGCCTCATCATCCAGTAAGCGCTCGATTAGCAAGGGATGCCAAACAAGTCTCACCTTCAGCCATGGCACCCAATGCTAATATCGCGCTCTCTCTTTGTAGCCACTCCGTGCTCCATAGTTTGTCCT
>JBBPTN010000259.1:0-27114 GCA_038094075.1 Xerocomus spinulosus | reverse complement strand
GGGCAAAGTGGATGCTGCGACGAGGTTCCCTGTAAGCCAACAGATCCTCGGAACACGAAAAGCATACATGCAACATACTCGAGCCAAGAGTTGCCCTTGTTGAGAGCGTCGTTTGCGATAACGCCTTCATAGTGTCGGATAGACGTCTCGAGCTCTGCAGACTTGTGGTTCTGCCACTCATCGTCAACGGCCGCGCTGGGAATGCCTAGCTGATTCTCGCAGATAGATCGTGTAGTCTTTGCATATCCAAGACCATCTGGAATCGTCGCCACGAAATCCCATAATTCGTTTGAAGACACTTTCGAATCCCAGGTTCCAACGGCTGCCATCCTGACTCGGACATAGTACTCTAAGTAGAGGGTTAGATGACTCTATGAAAACTAGGATTTTCTTACAAGCGTATAGTGCCGAAAACCATTCAAAGGAACAGCTCCAAAGGAAAGATCTTGAGGAAATCCGGCGAGATTTATGTATGCGTCCCATGCCGCTTGACAGCCTTCCTGCTTGAGCAACGTATCAAAGTAGTCCTCTAACGCTTCGGCAGCGATCTTTTGTGATCCCAAGGGTACGATTTGTGGCCGGACCCTGGAAATTTTGTTAGATCATCGTAGTTCGACACGATGTTTACATACTGAGAATCAAAGACAGCATGGGAAACCGCGAGCGCAACACGGCCACGAGTGGGTCTTCCGAGGCGAGAAATGAGTGCATCAGACTTTGTGAGAGACATTGGGGCTAGAATGTGAAATCAAGAGACCAGCACCGAACGAGGGCAGGGATAATCGATGGCTTTTATCAGTAAATCAATCGTGGAGTTCCACACTTTGCCGATGGATTTGATCATGATCCAGGGTTGCTCCTTCCATTACACCTGTCACCGAGCAGGTACGGACCCGAGTCATTTCTAGGGCCTGCATTCCTAGCAAACAAAAGGGAGTGCCCATGTTTGGGATCGGCACCAATCACCGCCGTGGATCAGGGACAGGCCCCAAATCAACATGAGGCTGAGGGAGCGTTAGCAATGACGAGAAACTCCACTGAAATGTACTCACAACGTACATGGAGTTTATGACATGCAACTAGGACACGATTGGTTAACGCTTTCTGGGCACCATCGGTTTTTCGTCTGTCATATCGTCTTCACCACGCGATTAAGCTGTCTGGAATCATGTCAACGCAGTCATCGCGCTCCATTCACTTCCTCAGACCACCAGCCTTCTGTACAAGTGTACAACACCCTGTTGAGATGCAGTGGAGTGGGAGTCAGCTAGCCATGCACCAGTACGGTTGGCAAAGGCGGCAGCCGACAACACGGTACGCCAGAACTTGAAAGGGTCGTTACAAAACATTCCGAGACTTGTTAATCATGTTTACACTGCTCAAGAAGTGAGGGGTAAGGTACCAGTCATTAGATACCTGATATGTTTTCTAGGATAATCCATTGAATATAGCATTGGAAAGGGTAATGTGAATACATTCCCCCCACGATATTCTGGCCAGATTAGAAACCTTGTGGCTGTGTAATAAAGAACCTCGACCATGTACAACTCAACACGACGAGTCAAACGATTCAGATTGTCTTCTCAAGACACACGGATCGACATTCCAAGTGAGGATGATAACACGTCTTCAATGTACGTTCGGAATCGTCAAGCGGTCCAACCTGACGCTATACGCGGTGCGATGCTCGTCGCGCTCATCGTGGTCACCATTGTGCTCTACATCCTTTTGTGGGAACTAGAACGATCCTCGTTGGTCACTGTTCCATATTCAAACACCAGTCAGAGTGTGGTTGCATCACCCTCGACGACCGCCAACTTGAACCTGGCTTCGACTCACTCAGTTCAGGACGACCGAATTTTCTCTCTGGGCGACCAGTCTTTCAAAAATCTGGGCCGTATTACACCTAAATGGCCGCCTCTCATCACCCGCGTTCCAGAGGAAGACGATGTGGACTCCACGCAAAAGGTCAACGACGAGCACGAAAGCCCCGACCCGTCGTCGTTCGATGTTCCTTTTTGCAATGGTACATGTCGCTTCCTCCTCCCCGTCAGGATCGGCGAACAGGAATCCAAGGCTCGAATTCACTTTACACAGCTCCTGATTCTTGCTCGAAAACTTGAACGCATTATGGTGTTGCCCAATGTAGGCAAGAGCCGAATGAGCGCGTGTTCTGGGCTACACTTTGGTGCCTATTACGATACAAATGGGTTTGCACGCAGAAGCAACTCTCCCGAAGCATGGCCTGCGATAGGTCTCGACGAATTTGCCAAGTGGGTCGACGAGAGACCAACACTGCCGAGCGCCTTTGTTGTATCTATGGAATCTGTGTCTGGAAGCCGTCCCGATGCAGGCATGCAAGTTCGCCCTGCCGAATCAAAAGACGCCCTCTTCGTTGTTGACAAGACCGAGGGAGACCCAAAGGTGCTGTCCTGTCTCGAACGCAAACTCGCCCGCCTACGTTCCTCACTACCAGAAACGACGCTGTCCATCTCATACAACTCGCGCTTGCACAAGACTGAGTCCGATTTCTCGACCCGTCTAGTGGATCTCCTGTCGAACAAGCTAAACATGGACGCGGACGCCGACTTTGACATGGTGACGGGACCAGGATACGACCACATGCCTCTTTACACCAACGCGTCCTACCCCTCTTTCGCCCACGTCGACGTTCTCATTCTTGATTACGACCTCCGTCACCCGCTCTTTAGCGTCGCACGACCGCGTTTCAATCTCCACTACGCGCCTGTACTGTACGATCTCGCGGACCGCCTTTCTGACCACCTCGGCCCGTTCCTCGGTGTTCACTGGAGAATGGAAAACGTGCCCGTGCAAAACCTGGCGTGGTGCGCGGCGTCGCTGGTCAGCACCCTCGAGACCCTCCTCCAAGACGACGCCGGAAAACACGTGCGACGTGTGTGGCTGGCAACGGACTATCCCCGCCCGCTGAGCACGTTCACGAACACGCGGCGTGGTGTCAGACCGGAGTCGAAGGGCGTGGATGGAAGCACGCGTGACGTGCCCTCGGAGAGATCAAGTACGTTTACAGGACTGACGCCCGAGCATGACGATGCGATTGGGATACTCGTCGAGGCGTTTCAACCCGGGGGAGACCTGGACGCATGGAGCTTGACTGACCTTGCAGAACAGCTTCACCGCTATCCCTATGTTGAAGGTCGGTTTGAGGTGAACGAGACGCTGTTGAGCGACCCTGGCGTGTTTGGGATTCTAGACAAGCTGGTGATCGTGCAAGCAAAGACGTTTGTCAGTGGTTCAACAGACTGCAGCAAGACGAGGTTTGTGTCGTTCTGACTGCGAGTCTAGAGCTCATGCGCCCCCAGTGCCTTTTCAAAGCAAGTCATCGAAGCACGCCAAGAGGTGTTTAAAGCACGAGGCAAGGGTGGTATACGCAATATTGTCGAGTACTTTGGTAAATGGTAACACGGCACCCGGAAGTCAATAGCACATAGCATAGAATCGTCATGCGACATGCTCATACAATCATTTTTGGGGGAGACAATCGACAAACGAGCCTGTCCGTACCACGATGATCAACGTACACACGGCTTTCTCAAGGAGAGCCCCGGCCAACACCAGCAAACGCGGGCCTATAGTCACCAGGCGCACCGCCCTCCTTTCTCCGGTAATCCTGGTCACCGCGAGGTGGACGGGGAGCACCCCCCTCAATGCCAGGACGGACACCTGCCGGCTTGGGAGGCCGCGCCGCACGCTTGTGCGTCGAAGGGACGATCTCCACAGGTAAATGCAACCTACCACACCGTCAACGGGACCACACGCCAACGACACAGTACACGCACCACTCCCGGAGATAGTCCACGCCTTCTGGCGTGAGCACGTAATAATACCACTGCCACGAGAACTGGGTCTTGACGAGGCCTTTCGAGGTCAGGCTTTGCATCGCCTTGATCACCTCGAGGTTGGGCACGTCCAGGTCTTCGTGCTTGGGCGCGTTGAAATCTTTCTTGGCGACGAGGACACCCTCTGGGCGCACGCGTGAAAAGTGAGCGGGTGGGCACGCATACAGACAGACGACAGGTGACAACGCACCCTTGAAGAGGTTCTCGTAAATGATGCGCCTGTTCTTCTTTGAAATGAGCATGCTGGGCGAATGTGAGTGCTTTGTGTCGAGAGCTGCCAAGGCCGGGTGAGTCCAAATACGTGTATGGGATTTGAGATGAACGCACTGCGAGACTGGTTCGCACTGACTCTGGCTACAAAGGAATAGGATCAGCACAGGATCATCCGTACCCACAGCTGGCCATCCAGCGCCCGAAAAGGTTTCAATCGGGTGAAGATTCTCCAGCAAGACATGGAAGACGATATAGATGGTACTCACAATCGAATTGGACGGTGAGAGAAGCCTTGAAATGGGTCTTGACGTCGGGCAGGGCGATGAGCTCAGTCCAGAGCTACTACCTTCAGATGTGTAGCAGCGGAGTTTGAAAGTTCCCTATTTCGGAAAATAACGATTCCATCCAAGTTACAAAGCAAAGCAAAATACGAATAAAAATACTAAATCATACAAATCGATAACCCAAGGGATAGCCATATAAAAATGTTTGGATCAAAGGATCTCCGCCTCCCTCAACCCCTGTAAGTTGTCCACCGTCGAGAGCCAAACATGGGATCTAGCTCTGGCATGCACGGCACCACGCTGTAACGTCGAGTAGTCCAGACTCAATCCTGACACAACCTCATGGACTACCGCTACTCACGTACCTTTTTTGAACCCCAGGCGAGATCATTGAGCGATGTAATGCGCACGGAGCGACATCAAGTCTCTGTTGCAGGACCTGCTGCATAGGTATCGCATTCATACCATGCATCTTTGACGTCCGACTCAGGTTCGTACTACACATGTCGCATCAGCTTATTCAAACAAAACCCAAGAAGCACTCACCAAGTACGCAGATTAAAGTCGGTTGGGTCGCAAGGCACGAAATCCCTTACGAGCAGCAATCCATTTCCATGCATCCAGTGGCTCTGGATGTTGGCGGTGACGCAGGTGCTGCTCAGCGAATTTGTTGCGATGCCCTTTTGATCAACTACCCCGGCAGTCGGCACTCTGTTCGTGCACTCGGTAATGGATGAAGCCCTCCGCAACATATTCCCTCTTCTGGATGCCTCTTTGAACACGCGAAATGCATCTACTACATCCGGCATTGCTGCCCAGTTGGGTGTCGTTACAGGCTTTCCCTCGGACTCTGCCGGTTTCGTGACAGATCGACGATGGCCGCGATACACATGTTGAGAGACCACAGGCTGGACCTCTGCCTTTGATACTCTTGCCGGTGCATGGATCGACGCGGAAAGGTCTCGTTCAAGTGCGGACGTTTTCTCGACAATCACTTTCGCGTCTAATCCACCACTGTCGGCTTTCGCCACCGGCATAGAACAAGTTGATGACAGAAACGTCTCGTGGAGGACGGGGGTTTGACCTGCGCACTCATTGGGTTGTATACTTGACAAAGACTGCGACGGTGCGTGTATCGAGTCTGATGGTGTCCGTTCCGGCGGAGGCCGGTCCGAGGGTATACCATCGTCCAATTCGTCAGTTCCCTTCTCCTCGGATGCTGTCGACGAAAGGCCAGCTTCTTGGCATGCCAACACTCCTTCGATTGGCTTTGTCGTTGGTACCGGGGAACCAGAGTGGCTGATAGTTTGACCAGAGGAAGAGATGCCATTCGATATGTCAGCTTGACCTTCCGTTTCGGGCTCCCTTGGCCATTCTGGGGCAGCAGGGACGCTCCTCGTAAGATCGCTGTCTCCCAGTCCTTCAAGTCCACCCTGAAGAGGTCCTGTGGGATTCCTCACAACCGGGGAGCATTGGGGTGTCTCGTACAAAATCACGGCCTCTAGTTCACGCCTATCAGGAACCGCTATCGTCTCGTTCGGGCTTGTGATGGATAAAGCCAGGTTGGTATTGACCGCTAAGTTGTCTATCCCGCAGTCTGCGGCCGGAACAGACAGTGCGATGGGCGTCGAAACGTCACCAACGGGTAGCTCGGTGTCGACTATCGGAGAAAAGGCCGAATGCAACTCCTCTATGGAGGGGCTCGGCAGGCAAGCACTGTCTTCATGTGAAGAGTCGATACCAAACATTCCGCATATCGCTGCGTTTTCACTTCCTACCACTGGCCGGTCGAACGCGTCCTGGTCCAACTCCTTGGCTCTAGGTGGTGTTGCACATTGACTCCTTGCTTTCATGTCGTGCTTCACGTTAATAACCACAACAGGTACGATCGGACAAAGTATTTGAAGGGGTGAACGCGTCGCGACGTCTTCAGTTAGCAGCGCGGGGAACATAGGATCCATATCCACAATGTGGACATCATCGCGTGTCGCTATTAGCGAAGGAAGGTTTACAACCGGCGTTTTAGGCAAGGTAGGTGACAAGGATTTTGCGAGCACATCGATTCCATTGACAGTTTCTTCATCAAACGGGACAGAGGAGGCGGGCTGAGTCGTCTCCTCTGGGGAAGTCACGTCCAATGGGATGTTGAAAGACATCACGAGGGTTTGCTCCGCTAGTTTTTCGCCGTCGTCGCCAATGCCACCAAATCCCTCTTCAAGTGCGCAGGAAGGATGTTCGGAAGACACGTCACCTACTGCATGTGAGCTGTCATAGACGGCGAATCGCACACCGTTCGCCGAGTCCAAGGTATTTTGCGATCCCATAGACGAACTTGCTGTCATGGAGCACCCTGACGTTTCTAGCTCCTCAGGCTCACGCTCACTGACGAGACTCTGCGAGCTCATGGTCGCATCTTGGTCTGGGTCTTCACCCTCTCCTGGACTGATTCGGTTATCTTCTAAGAGTTGGGTATCCCCCGCCCCATCCTTGGCGTCTTGAAAATTCCCGGTCGTCTCGACAACTGTATCCTGGATTAGAGGGCTAGAGGCATCTTCCTCTAAAGAGTGTGGCCGTTCTTTCTCGACTTCAACAAGAACAGGAGAAACTTCTTCCCCCTGGCCAGAGATAGTCTCTATCGAAATTCGGGAATCCTCGCTAGACTCAGATGTGAGCGATTCAAGTCCGATGTTGTCCGATACCTTGGCGAGTTCACTCTGGTGAGAAACGGTTTGCATAAACGACACCTCGGGTTCCGTTGCAATACCGTCGCCGTCGCCAGGTGCAAAGGACGCCACCATGTCTGTGTCTGCACCTCCGAATCCCGCGGTTTGCTTGTGCGGCACGTTTCCAACCTCCAAGTTCGGTTCGAGAGCCCTTGCACAACCAACGCTCGCCTGATAGTCTTCAGCAAAATGCACCGGAACGGCTTCTCCATCCACTCGTATGAGAACGATGCGTGGGATGGGCGTATGGGCTGATGTACAGGCAATCCGTCGACGGCGCCAACAGAGACACGCGATCGCCTTGCGCAGTCCGCATCGAACAAGGTACCACGGAAGGATCCACAGACTTGTGTAAAGGCACCCAGAGCAATTCAGCTGGTCCTTGGGACTCAGCGCATCGTACACCAGCACATCCTCGAACCAGTGATGCAAGACGGACGGCATCTCGTCTTGCGGTCAGCGTGTGTGCGCCAGATGAGACAAGGACATACCATCAAGAGCATGTACAGGTGCAGTAGTGAATGCATGTATGCGACACCAACCAAGACGGGACAAAAGCTGAGCCCGCGAGGCCCGTCAGAGGACATGTTTGTTTGCACGTCATCGTCCTGCTAGCGAGCGAGTCAGAGACCTTTTCAAGGGGCGGTTCACCTACCTCAGTTTCCGCCCGCGGGGACGGTGGGGAGACGTTTTGTTGGGAATCAAGTGGCTGCCAAGCAGGGATATTCAAAGACAGGTAGGAATGTGACGAGTCCGCTGTTATTGAGGGAGCATCGTCTAAATCATAGTCTGAACGGTCGACGCCGCAAGATGTATCAAGTGTTGAAGGCCTTTGAAGCGTTATCGGAACACGATATATCGTCGCAAGGTCAACGGGGTAGGCATAGTCTGGCGGATTAACGATAGGTGAGAACTCGGCGTCGCCTTCGATGAGCTTTGGGGAAAATGTTGACAACAGCGGTCGGGGAGTATAATCCCGAAAGAATTGCTGTAGGGCATTGAAGAAAGCAAGCCAGTGGGCAAAAAGTAATCTCAAGGAGATGTTTGCCATCACTGGAAGAAGGAAACCAAGAAAGCGCGTAGAAAGTTGAAAGTGAGCGCGTCCTAGTCACGTGAACAGAAATCAACCTACCCCTGAGCCTTGCATGTTCAAGACGGTGGCGTATAATAAAGATACATTCTACACCGTGATATGATACATTGACTTTCGACGTACGTTTCTAGAGCAAACCTAGTCCTAATATGCCTATGCTTGGGAGAAGCAAAGACGAGAACTTGAACACCCACCATGCTCCGTCGTCGTCGCCGGGAGCGGTCGGCAATAATCCTCGCGTGACACGGACATTTGGTCCTGCAGCATCTTCACGCTGATCGTCTCAAAGATGATTTCCGTGTTTCTTGAACAGGTCTTGAAGCGTTCAAATCAGCCAAAACACCTGTCGGAAGTCGGAACACGCACCTCGTCTCTCGATCCGAGTGTCAACAAGTCCGCCTGCGTGACGACGTTTTGGTTAGCCTCCGTTCGTGGCAGGCCCGGCATCACGAGAACTTCTGCTAACCCGATGTTCAAAATGACGTGTCCCGTCAACAACAGTAAAGTCAATGTTGTCCGGATCCCGAATCCTCGATATAAGTGTGGATAATAATGAGTTGGTGTAGAATTTTCCCAGAGGCAGGACGAAAAGCAGATGCCTAATAAATATGAATCCGCAAGGGTGACAAAGTAAAAAGCAAACTACGGACAATCCGTCATTCTGATACATGTTAGTAGACAAGCACATTTCAACAACCAACGATGCTTACTAGGGCCAGGAACACGGAAAGATCAAGGATCGTCCATATCGTTGTCAACAATCCGGTATGAAGAGTAACTGAAAAACGCATCAACAAGGGAAATACTCGGTAGGGAAACATCAAACGTCGTATGATCTTCTTGATCAAATGGTCAGTATCAGCGAATCCTGTACGGTATTCCCTCTACAAAGTCCATTAATCGTCGCCAGAGGACTGCGGACGACATACCAAAGATTGAACAAGAAACGCTGTGATCAAGATATTATCTACCACAGATGCAGAAAGCCATAAGATGACAATAGACCCAAACCTGTGGAACTGGCTGAACACAGGAACAAGGTTGACTGCAACCGATGCACCAATCCCTGATACTGTGAGAGGAATGTTTCACATGCGCGAAACAAGACGAAATTTACTTACGCATGCCTACTATTGCGAGAACAACGATGACAGTAATAAGAATATTGCTCTGCTTGAGGATCCTGATCCTCCACGCAAAGAAGAGCTGCACTAATGACGAGGTAACGGCCTGTTTGGGGGCTCAAATGACATGAATGCATACAGCGTCCATTTACCCACAGTCGTGCCAGGAACTCGAAAAGCGTTAGATAAGTCAAAACGTACCCAACAAGGATATGGATGTAGTTTACCGGTTGAAAAAACTGCAGGGCTCTGTCAAGCATTGCAAGTACATGTCACAATGGAGGCTCACCCCAATTTGCCGATAACAGCACATTCGAATCTCCTAAACCACCGGTAAGTGGTATTTAACGCCAACAAAAACTTGTCCTCACCAAAATGAATGATCAGCGTATTATAAACGTATGTGACCTCGAAAACCACGTTCAAAGTACCCAAAGCAACAAGAAATCCAACCTAAGGGATCCATGAGGCTGAGAAATTTACGCAGGGGATCGGTCGCACGAATACTTTGAGCCAACGACTATCGCTGTGGTGCAAAAATTTACTTTATATGCCACCATTGTCTGCAAGCCGTGCAGAAAGAGCGTACCTCTTATAGCAAGAATAATAAACGAGTGACTGAGTCACCACCACACCATACAGAATGGCATCCAGCACGAATCCCATGAGTAAAAACCCCAACCTGCAAGGCGACGGGCATAATCTTGGCCAATGTGTTGCCTCATAGACTGAACAGAACTCACGAGATACCCGCTGAGGAAACCATGTTGCACAGATGCCACACTCTGAAGTTAGTGGGAACACCTGGTCGAGTTAGTCGTAGTGGGAAGTACACAGGTGACGGGGAAAACACATTGCAAAGAACCGTTCCTTTATTCTGCCGACTCGGTTAGGATGGTCTTCAGGGCTGAACATTTGACGTCAAGGTAACTTCACATGAGTATGGAAACCTTACGGGATCAGTGCCGTCACAAGCCCAAGTTTGTCCATATATCATGATGAAGCGTGTTGGTGGCAGAGCGCTACGGAATAACATAAGTAGCTGACAATGAGTGAATCCACCAGCTGATGGCCAGCACTCAGTTTCACTCGGGAAAACAGACTGACAAAAAAATCTTGAAGAGTGGCCCACAGCGCCGAGTCGTAATGCTAGTGCTAGTCTTTTGGATTTACCTACGGGCCGAACAGAAGAGAGGCTAAAGATTCGCCGCTGAGTTGTTGCCAATTTTAATTTCTAACCGCCGCGATGTCACACACTACTGCGGTTCAACAGAAAACACGGGACGCACTTTGTTCGTGGTCGTTCTTCATTCTTGACCTTACGCCCCCCATTAGCGGACCTGCTGAAAAGACATTGTCTCAGAGGTTCCCGCGGTATTAATAATGATAGGCTCGGCAAATGTCGAGGACAATGAATTGCAGGGTATGCACTTACGAGAGGACTACTAGATCCGCCGAACGTGCCGATCCAGTTCGTCTTTCCATGCAGCTAGCTCACCGCGAGACTCATCCAAGCGTCTCATCTTCCCTCCAATGTCGACGCCCATCTCTGAAAGAAACGCCGTATATTTGGTCCTGGTAACCGCATGTTGAGTCACACAATACCAGACGACGCCATCGCGCGTGAAGATTTCTCTCCATGTCTCTCGACATCCCTCAGCACACGGAGGGGTCGCGCCAAGTATGCGTGTCAGCGTACGCCAGACGAGACGAGGAAGATAACAATGCAATGGTGGATCTAACCCTAATGAACCACAAGCGTGAGTACCAAAAGGTACGACACTTTTGAGAACGTACAGATGATGTCCGTTGCGCTGTCAAAGATCAGTGTTCCCATGATTCGCGCATTTCCGTCAATGACCCATCCCTGGCTTTCACGTAGCATCGAAGCTTTGATCATTTCTCTGAATTCATCGTTTGGCGTTTGTTGCCATCCGGGTTTCCATCTGAGTTCATCGAGAGGAATGTGAGCCACGCTTAGCTTGCGCGAGATGTAGGCCCCGAGAGTGGACTTTTGAAGGGATATGTATAAAATCCCGAGGGCAGTTTGGCAAGGCTCACCTTTCCTGTTCCTACGGGCCCTTTCAAGAGGCCATTGACAACATTGGTAAACGCGTGCACATACCACTATTGCCCACTATGTGTATCCTATAAATTCCATGCCCGTCACCACGAAGAGGCGGGTTCAAGTTTGACATGATAGTCGTGGGTAACCCTTTGACTCTGTGCTAGTCACATATTATGATTGACTCGTGGTGCGGTACCGTCGGCGAGGAGTCGGAGTCAGATGAGTCTCGCTTGGTAGTAGTAAATGGTGGTCACTTGACTAATTGCATCTTCAACAATAGGGTTATCACTCGCAGTTGTAGGGAAATTGTTCCCAAAAGAGCTAAGACTCTTTCGTTCTGGAGGCAATCAAGTCCTGACAAGATATCGAACGAGATCGTCAACTACATTTGCCGAAGATGATGCTCTACCTCGTCTTTCCATGCAGCCAGCTCACCACGCGATTCGTCTAGCCGTACCATCTTCCCTCCAGTTTCGACGCCCATCCGCGAGAGCCACGCCGTATACTTTGTCTTTGCAACAGCATGGTTGGTTATACAGAACCAGACGATGCCCTTGCTCGAAAAGACTTCTCCCCATGTTTCCACACACCCCTCTGCACACGAAGGCGTGAGGCCAAGAAGACGCCTGAGAGTGCGCAAGAGGAGACGGGGTAGGTAAAAATGCAACGGTGGATCTAACCCTGTTGAATCGGATGCGAAGCCCGTCTCGACGGATAAAAAGCCTCCCACAAACGTACATATCACATCCGTGGCGCTATCAGGAACGAGTGTTCCCAGTGCCCGGTAATCTCCGTCGATGATCCAGCCTGGGGTATTTTGAGCAATAAGGGTACGAATGCTCTCTTTGAATTCGTCGTCGGGTGTTCTTTCCCATTCGGGTTTCCATGCGATTTCGTCGAGGGATATGTGGGCAAGGTTCAATTTCCCGGAGAGGTAAGCACCGAGAGTGGTCTAAAAGACTTGTTGAGAACTCCCAGGAGTGCCTATTCAGTAGGCTTACCTTGCCTGTCCCTAAAAGCTTCCCGTTGTGGGCGCTGAAACCTTGAAAGCTCACGCAGAATAAAACATACCGCTATTTCCGATTATGTGTACCCTATAGGCTCCGTGCTCGTCGCTGTGGAGAGGCAAGTTGGACATGACTGTTGAGTTCCTGGGAGTGTGTTGATTGGGAGCTCCATCCCGAGTACGATTTATCAGGTCAGTGCTGTGCGTGTTGTCAGAATGACTCGTGCAGTACCGCACGGTGATCATCACGGTCCCAGTGCGCCGACAGCTAATACCAATGACCCAATCGCTAATGTGGCCGACTCGCTGGTATAAATATCAATGCGCAAAAAATCTCGCATTTCCTCATCGACGTAGAGAACAAAGATGAATACTGAACATGAGTATAATACGAAATGCTATATGTAAAGTTATGAGACTTCCTCCATATCATCGTCCTCGTCGTCCTCGTCGTCATACTCCTCCATGGCCACGTCAGCTTCCGCCCCAAAGCTCGGACCAGGAACGTTTTCCGCTTTGACCTGTAGTGAAACAGCTCAGAACGAGAACAAATGTGTCATGTATACGACACTGACCCCTTCCCTAGCAAAGATTTCGGAAAGTTCCCACATGCCATTGTGTTCTCCGCTGCGATGAAGTGTGGCAATGTCGTTTAGTACTTCTTTAAGGTAGACCTCTGGTTGCTGAGTTCGCTCCCTAAGAGGCTTAAAACTCCAACGCGGCTGCTCGCGGAACAACTGAAACAATAGATCCAACAACTGATTCCGAGGTAAACGAGCCATGCGCTCAAACGTCCCTTTGGCCGGTTTTGGTTTCGTTTTCTGACCAAAGGTGTGAGTAGGCTTGCTAGATGAAGAGAACTGAGGCTGACGATCATATCGGCAAACGAGCCGACGGCCACACCACTGCTCAGCCTGTTGATTCCACCACGTCCACCGCTAAGGCCGGCATCTTCAATCATGCGGATTTGTCTTCGTGGCGTGTTATAAGCCCTACTCCGCTCCCGCATCTGTCGCCTATACGATTCGTTGAAAAGTGGCCTCAGATTACACTCGTGCTTGATGCGACCGGTCAGAATCGTCGTCCGTGCACGAGGGTTGTACGCATGTGCTGCGGCTGTCCCAGGTGGAGGAGGGACGGGATCCTTAGGACGTTCGGCGACGACGAGCTGGTTTTCCACAGCTTCGTTCACCATGTCCAACTCGTATCTGTCCACATGAATACCATTCTCCCCAACAGGTATGTATGCTGCGTCTGCGGGAAAGGAAGGCAGGTCTGCTGCACGTGGTGTCGCGTCGTTTGGGTCGGGAGGCAAGAAGAGGAAAATGCGTGGTGAACGTCCCGAAGAGCTCACAGCGTTTTGGTAGATGCGTATTGTCGCAAGGTGGACGTCCTCTTTATCGATAGCTGCCCATCGTGTCATCAAGTGTTTGGGTATCTACCAAAAGGAATATGAGACATGGTGTAAGAGAAGGAAGATCACTCACCTTGACCAACCACACTCTCCCATTCCCTCTGTCCAACATGAGCTCTTCTTCGGGGTCTGGTTGTGAGTCATCGTCGTGTGGTGCCTCTGGTTCAAACCGCTTCTTCTCGTCCTCTACCTCGTCCATGGTGGAGGTGAGGAACAGGACTCGGTTGATTATGTAATAACAAGAATATGTCCGTCCATTCAAATGCTTTGGATCTAATCTAAATTGTTCTTCAGGCCAAGCCGTCAAATTGGCCTTCGACGTTTGGACAAGTGCCACAAGCTGAGACCCACTCGAGTTCCGTGACGATATGTTCTCCGTCTACATCTACTTCTATCATGACACGCACCTTTTAGCAACCGGGAGTGCTCTCCTGGTAGGAATTCAATCATGGGCCGAGGCTGAAGTAGTCTCCGCAGAACCTCATTTCAACCCCGTGTCTATAGACCCACATTGTAGGTGCGTTTAGGAGAAACCCGAGGTGTCAAATTGGTTCAGAATCCAGGCTTGGTGTACGATCTGACAATGATACTCAAAGGGTGCGTTCTCCTTGCGATCCGGGGCAGTCGTACACCCTTAGACCGTCGCTCGCGCTTGCAGGTGTTTAGAGAGGGTGGGGGCCATCATCGCCCATACGTCCTCCTCTTATCGGCCTTGCGTGAGACCATTTCTTCTCAAACGATCAGGTCGGTCGTGAAACGTCCAACAGGCTCGGATCACTAACCGGAAAGGTGTGAACCTCGTGACCCGGAAAGTAAGTTGACATTTTCATCGATGCTGCGGAGAGAGCATCAAAACCCGAAAAGGTACCGATATAGAACGTGTGGCAAATGCGTCGTTGAATTGGCAGTCACCTCGCTGCTACAACATCGAAACATGTCTCCTTCTACTCGATGGCCGTTCTGCAAGGCTAGAGATTCTTTCCGATCATCTGGCATCTACTGCGGCCATCAAAGACTGCTCCACAGAATGGCCTTATCAACTCACAACGGACCATGGCAACATCAGGCTATTCCAGCACCCTCGGGCAATGGAACCCAAATTTAGAGTGAGAACGATTCTTATCATTTGACCAAGGTTCCTATCGATCAACCTAGTAAGCGTCTCCAACGCCTTTATGCGCACATGTAAATGTATGGCGATATTGAACATCAGTGTCCAGCACAGGGACCACGCCGCAACACCGAGCGCGTCATAAACGGTTTCATTAAGGAGTACCAACGTCTTTTTGCGCGTCGGGCTGTGTTTTATTCACCGTCTCTAGTCTGACATGGGAACGACAAACCGCTGTCGCCACTGATCAATGTGCTGTAGGCAGGACGCGCCGCAGGCAATGAACCCCCTTGCCCGCAGTCGTCCGTACGTGAGGTTGCCACGCACACAAGTACATACGACGTGCCTCTAGATGCACAGACTCTGACTCTCGTGCCTTTTTTTCCCTAGTCGTGAGTAGCTAGCAGCGGCGGTGTGCCACTGACGCCGACGTACCATCGGACGTAAACGCGTCCGGTCACGCGCGTCGCGTCCACCGCAGCACCCCGCGCGGTCGGAACATTGACACTAGCGTGCTGATGTTAGCCCCATGCTGACACGGTGCCTCATGACGCCGACCCACCGTCCGACGACGGACGCGCATCTCAACTGCATCCGAGCCCACATTGTCTCCGCACATGTGCGACCCGATGTCTACGGTCATCAAATCCAAACGCGTCTCCTTCCGGTATAGATGACGATGGGTGATGATGTACACAGCTTGATGTCCACCTTGGCGTCGGACCAGCGTATAAAACGGACCCGAGATCGGACGACGAAGCAAGCGCGTCAGGCTCTCTGACTCCTTTCGCGACACGGTTTTGCACTGACGCACTCGCATCTTGTCATGGTCCTCAAGATTCATGGTCATGCCGTCGCACCTCTCGTCAGACTCGTAGCGCAAGTGTGCGAGGAGAAGGAGGTCGAGTACGAGATCGTCCACGTTGCCGTGTACAAGGGAGAACACAAGACGCCCGCGTTCAAACAGTTTCAGCCGTTTGGTCAAGTCCCATACATCGTGAGGCATGCCTTGGATTTCATTGACCCGTAGCTGAACGCCCTTGTACATCAGGATGACGATGGTTTCATCCTGTACGAGGCTCGAGCGATTTGCCGATACATCGTCAAAAAGTACGAGGGACAGGGAACGCCCGGCCTTGTGCCAACGGACCCCAAGAACGAGGCATTGTTCGAGCAAGCCGCGTCGGTCGAATTTTCCAACTTTTATCCGTTTGCATCGGGTCTCGCTGCAGAGAAGATCATCAAAAAGTCGGTCGATCCTACCTTTTCACTCGAGGCACACTCACACCTTGCTGTAGACACAGAAATCTGCCCGCGGATGAGGCGAGGGTGAACGAGTACCTTGCAAACCTAAATTCGAAGCTCGACGCATACGAAGACATTCTCTCGAAACAGGCGTACCTAGCTGGAGAAGTGAGCATTCATTTTCCTATCGAGAGTGATGATTCGAATGCGACTGTTTGCAGAACGTGACGCTCGCGGACTTGTTTCATCTTCCATACGCGGCCATCGTGATTGATGAGCTCGGTTACAACGTCCTCCAAAACAGGCCCAATGCTGCGAGGTGATTCCCAAATTCCTGATCGCTGTAGACATTTCATAACTCTTGCTTTGTGACAGATGGTGGAAGAACATATCAACGAGACCGGCATGGCTGGCTGTGAAGAACAGCGCCTGAGGTTCTTTCCGTGTATATACTTGTGATAACATGGGGCTTGTGGGATTAGACCATTATTGATGTCCCCTGTGAATAAAAGCATATTTAGTTGTGTGCAACCATCTCGACATTCTATCACGCTGACAGAAGATCAAAAAGACAAATCACGGGAAACATATCAGGGAGGGAGGGCTATGAATGCCAACTTTCAGCTAGACACATGAAAGCGATGTGGCCACTTACTGCCATGGTCAAAGTTGTATCAATTGGTTGAGACAAGTCTGCAAGATACCAAGTCAGTGGCCGTGTCAAGGAACAATCAGCGGGCTCAACCGATCGAGATAGAATTGCGACACTGCATAATGTTGAAAGAGATATATCCATCTTTAGCCATTACCTGTCAATTCTGGCGGATACGGGTCTCCATACGAGCTGGTACAGTTATGATTGCACATGTCAGTGACATCGTCTATACAACAGACCTACGTAAACTTGAAATGAAGCGTATTGTAGTGATTGAACAGCGCCAGGGATTCCTAAGAACGACCAATGAGCATGACGGCTTGATTGAAACTTTGTCAAACTTGTCACCAGTGCTATCTATTGTCTCGGCGGTCCCTTCTATCACGGTCCCTCGTGCGATCCCGTTGACTGTACTGCCTCTTTCCATCTCTCTCTCGGTCCTCGTAGTGATCGCGACGGTCCCAGGCACGATCTCTTTCCACGCCACGGTCTCGGCCCTTGTCCCGAGAATCTCTTTGCTCACGCCCACCATCGTAATCCCTTGTCCTCCGCCTGCTGTCTTCACTCTGGTCACGGTCACGAACGGAAACCGAACCTGACCTGCTCGACCCATTCTCTCCTCTTTCGCTTTCCTGTCTCGTGACGGGGATATAACGCATGTCTCGACCCTTTTGCTTCCTCTTTCCACTCCCATCGTCTTCTGGCTCTCTTTCCTTTGCACCAATACCCAACAGGGCGGGACGCGCCTGAGGAAGATACAATTCCCTGAGCCCGTTTTGTCTTCTTTTATCTGCCCTGGGGGCAACAGCGCCATCCGTCCAGCCCATACCGCGTAGCATAGCAGCCCCAAAAGCCGATACAGGGACGCGTTCATAGTCATCTGCGGTAGCCGCGTCAGGCAGCTCTTGCACGTCTTGTTTCAGTGCATCTTCTTCTGAGAGAGGAGGTACGGGAATGATCTCGACCATGGACGCAGGTTCGTCTTCACCAGCGAGAATGGCACGCAACGCCCTTTGATCGTCTGTTTCCTCTGTGGCGGTTTGATCCGGGGTCACTGTCGAGGGTGTCTCTGCGATAGCGTCTTGTTCGACGTGTAATTTGGTTTTTTTAGCGACCTGCAGGCCAGACAGTTGGGGACCAGAGTTGATGGTATCTCTTGTGCCGAGGCCACCCACGCTCCCATCTGCACCGGTCGTTGCGAGACCTGAATCTGGTACAAAGGCAGGGACACCACGAGAAGCGCGCGTTTGGATACGGGCGCAAGCTGCACGGCGTCTGCGAGCTGCCTCGCGCCAATCAGGATTTGGTTGCGTAGGGATGATCAACGGCGTGTCCGAGTCAAACGCCTTTTTCGTTTTCCGTTGTACACTAGCATGATGCAAGGCTGCTGTGAGTCGACTTCAATGAGACAAGGTGGTGGATGGGAAACGACGCACCGCTGACCGCTGCCCATCATATTGTCCTCGTCGCTCGACGCTGTACACTGGCTGTCGTTGTCTGCGCCAGAGCCATTTGTAAACACGATGCCGGTCTCTCCGTCGTCGTCGGAGTCGCCTCGAGAGCTGAACGTGCGCGGTGACCCTGCGAGTGGGCTACTCGCAGCAGAACCGCCAGCGCTGGCGAGATGTCGCGGAATGGCTGGTATCTTGAATGAACCATCAGACTCTGGGCCAGACGACGGAGGTCGAGATACAGGTGTTGGCCGACGAACTGTAAATGAGACTGTAGACGGTGTCGGGGCCATCGTGGTCCACTAGACACCTGGGTTGCTTTGTCAGCAGGATGACCTTGACCATGAAACGTCTTCAAATGCTCTCTCGATATACCCAACGACGCCTTTCGACATCTCAGCGAGAAGCGCGTAGCATACTCCTTCGGTCACCCACCGCCAAAGATTTAGAAGCACAAGAACTCGACACTGATTTGGTACCCAAGGACCACATAGACATCGTCCTCACCACGCGCGCCGCAGAGGTCCTCTCTTTATCATCACACAAAACATGTCTGACACAGTTTACAGCAACTGCAGCGCATATCCACTCGGGAGGGGAATTCCGTCGCCTTGCGCATCTCTGTCGATTCTGGAGGGTGTCACGGATACCAGTACAAGATGGGACTCGCACACGGAGCCGCTCCGGAAGACTAGTGCGTCGCGTCTGTGCGTATGGACTCGCACTTACCACCTTCTAGTCATCTCACGCATCCGGATATCCGTCCCTCAAACCTGTTCATCGATGCTGTATCCCTACCTCTGATAAACGGGTCGACGGTCGACTATGCCACGGAGCTTATAGGAAGCTCATTCCGGGTGACCGGGAATCCACAGGCAAAAGGGGGCTGTGGTTGTGGTGTCAGTTGGGAATTGAACGAGTAGACGACTCTCAAGGACGTCCTGAATACAACTCTTTGCTCACCACTCTGTTCGTGAGTCCACTCTTGACATCTTGCAGTATTTCGCGTATGTCGTCCGTAACGCCTAACCTCAGCTGGACAGCCGTGCCCGTTCAGATTCCAGACATTGACATATTGACAGACCAACTCTATGACAGATTCAACGCCATGTCCCAAAACGCCTTTTCGAACCCAACCGTCCTCTCCCAAATAGAAAACCAGGCATCATACCTAGACTGTGATGGACTATCTTTTTCCACCAAGAGTTGCATCAGTTCTACAAGAGAGCAATACATCTGTCAGCTGGCCTGGATCGAGAGAGCGACATATTCACCAAGACCAGCGACAACCGATGCCTGGTATCTCTTTCCCGAGTATTCTTCCATCCACTCTAGGTATGGATTACCTTGCCAGACCACCCAAGAATTGGGTTTTTCTGCCTCTCTTTTCAACCACAGACCGACTTCTCCGTAGCCCAAGAGACAGGCGGCCACCGCCATGATGAGCGCGCTCGTGTCCCCTAGGTGGCACCTGCATTTATAGCGATGCAAGACACGAGTGCATGACATACCTCGCAAGCCTGTATCGATGAGAAATGCACCGTATGCAGTCGTAGCAGGCGACTCGGGCGTCTTTTCCAGTTCTTGAGGGGACGTCTCCCACTGCGCAAAAAACGAGTTGTGCATCGCCTTCTTTCTCGACACGAGCGACTTGAGTGCGCCTTGGATCACATTCAGTGGGAGAGAACTCGAAAGGGACGCAAACACACCATCGGGGGACGGCAAAGCGTCCTGGGGTAGCTCGTCCGAGATACCGAGAATCGACCTAGCGGCATCATTGATCGAGGCATAGTCGTCAAATTTGGATGCCAATAACCTATGCTCTCATGCTAAGACGACCCTCGAGCTAGCGAAAGCAGACGTACGCGTATGCCCTCGCATAATACTTGAGGTAGAGATAGTCCTGCCTGATCGTATGTCAGGTTGGGCATCCGTCAAGTCAAATGGCTCACCTCATGAAATGTTGAAACGATCGGTTATCCAACGTACCTCTTCCCAGCTGAACTACGAATTCATGTCGTACGTATTGTATCCATACCGTTACCGTACTTTGGATAAACTTGAACGCCAATGGGTATGGATGCATCGCCGTTTTCCTGCAACAACGGTTGAGAGAGACCGCAGTCGCATGGAAAACGACCTCACGGCGGAACGATGAGCGTGGACGTCAAGTGGAGGTGGTTCAGATGCAAGGAACCACTCCCTCTTTCAGATGGCGAAGCCGTCTCCATGCCCAATTGTGCGAATGTCACTGCTCGTCCGACCGCTTCTTCCACTGTGGATCAAGGTATGATGGAGCGCGCTGTGGCTATCCGAAACATATTTACCTGATAGTCCATTCCCTAATGCACAGGAGAGTGCCGCGCTCAGCGCCTCGTCCGCTCCCTGAATATGCTTTGACTTTAAGTGCTTCCGAGGATACAAGGTGAAAGCGACCGCGGTGGACTCGGGGTCGCTCGCACGACACAGCACGTCGACGACATACTCCTTGACATCTGGAGAACTGCCTACCCCAAGGATCTCGATACGTTCGCTCAACGGAAAGTCAGATCGAACGTCCACCGACGCATCGCTCGGAACCCTGACCGTCGTAAAATCCTTTGCGGAGACGGTGACTTGACCGCCCTTTAAGAGGACAGCGTGCGATCCCAGCCTCAGGAGGTTCCGAGCAGCCTGCAACTTGTCGTCGAGCGAGGTGATCTTGGATGGATACCCTTTCAGATTGAGCAGATACTGAGCTTCCACGTCGCGCAGCGTGACCACCTGAGCAAGGGGAAACAACACCCCCACGATCGTCTCGAGTGCTTCCCTCGAGAGCACGGCACCGAAATCAGACACGTAGACGGAATCGCACACGACGGGTACACGATCGTGCGTGTTGAGATAGGCGTCGAGACACGATGCGACAGACCGCGTGATCGCAGCATCGAAGAGGGTCCCAGTCTTGATTGCGTTCACGTCGACGTCCTTGAGCGTGGATGCGATCTACATGGCGAGTGTTTGGAGGGAACTGGGTTCAAGGAAAGAGTGTCCGACCTGTCCTTTTACCAGGTCTGGCGGTAATACGTGTCTTTGCACTCCGTTCGCATTTTTGGCAGTGACTGCCGTGACGACGCTCGTACCATGACACCCATGGGCTGCGAATGTCTTGAGATCGGCCTGTGAACGGTGAGATGGGTGAATATCGGATCGGAAATTTTACGAACCTGGATGCCTTCCCATCCACTTGGATCTGTACCAGAAATCGTCAAGATTACAGTGGTCATCCTACTATTAGTAGTAGTACTAATCGAAGTGATGATTCACACGGGGTCAATTCCGACTTCTTGATTCCTGATGCGGTCAGTTGTATATATAGCTAGGAATATCCCAGACCAACCAAAAGGGTACGTTACATTGCACAGCACTTGACAAGATGTCCTCTGAGTCATACCAGCAGGTGACGCGTACTGGCCTGCCGACAGAGGGTGATAAAAATCCATACAGGCTTGTTATTCCTCCTCGCCAACGATCACACGCTTGCCTTGATCATTGACATCTATCATCATGTCCGCTCGTGTCCCACTTCTCTTTGTACGCCCTCATCGATTGCCTGCGGTGTGCTGACAGACTATTTAAAGGGTACGATGACCTTTGGGTCAGAGAAAAAGAACGGCGTGCGGACGTCCTCCTTGTCAGAGTGTCAAGAAATCCTCGACGTCTTCTTTGACCACGGCTACTCTGAGCTCGACACGGCTCGAATGTACGGCGAGAAGACGACAGAGCAGGTGTGCATCACACCGTCGGATCCATCAGGTGTCTTGAACCGCGATCCCTAGCTCTTGTCTCAACTCGAGCTGCGAGGCGCATCCATCGACACCAAGTAGGTCACTTTTTTTTTTTTTTTTTTTGACGAGACACGCCTGGACTGATAGCGATATTGAGGGTGTACCCGATCACGCCCGGCGATCACCTGCCGGAAAACTTGAGGGAGACGTTCCTAACGTCCCTCCAAGCCCTCAAACGTGACAAGGTCCGTGTTCTCTACCTCCATGCACCCGATCGCAGTGTCCCGTTCGAGGACACGTTACGCGAGGTCCACAACCTGTATAAAGAAGGAACGTTGTGCGTACCGTCCGTCCCATCCCGCATCATCGTACTTGACCCGCGTCAGTGAGATCTTTGGCCTCAGCAACTTTGCAGCATGGGAGGTACGCGACCGCTGAAAATCGCCTTTTTTGAACCATGGTTTGGAACATGACCACACACAGGTTGCCGAGGTCGTTGGCATCTGCAACGCACACGGTTACGTCCGACCCAAGATCTACCAAGCGTGCGTCGATCGAGTCACATCTCGATTGGACTGAACCCATCTAGGATGTACAACGCCATCACACGCGAGATCGAACCTGAACTCGTGCCGTGCTGTCGCAAGTACGGTATCCGACTGGTCGTGTACAACCCACTCGCGTACGTCTGGGTCGCTTTCTGATCGTGCAACGATCCCCTCACGTGTGGCTAGGGGCGGTTTCCTCGCTGGGAAACTCGTCTCGCCTCAAGAGCCTGGACCGGAAGGCGGTCGGTTTGACCCAGACTCGTCCTTGGGGAAGCTGTACCGGATCCGGTACCTCCAACAAGGTTACCTCGAGGCCCTTGGGCGCCTCAAGGACGTTGCGGTACGTTGGTCGTCGTGTCGCTGTCGGTGCGACGGATCGCTCACGTCTCGCTAGGCAAGACATGACTTGCGCTTGACCGAAATCGCGCTGAGATGGTGCCAGCATCACTCTGTGCTTGGCGAGGCCGACGGGGTGATCCTTGGTGCCAGTAGCGCTGCACAACTGAAGCAGAATTGCGAGGATTCGGAAAAGGGACCGCTGCCTGAGGAGGTTGTCGATGCGCTCGATGAGGCGTGTAGGATCGTAAAAGCACACGGAAGTACCCCCTTGTACTGGCGCTGAACACATCTTGAAGACAGATTTCGTGCAAAGCATCATCGTACCATGTATACAGTTGGATGAATGCAGTTTGCATCTCTTAATCAGTCTCCAGACAGGCGAAGTCTGCCCGAACAGAGTCATTCGCACACAGTTCTTCACCTACGCCTGTCCTGCATCGACCTGATCACGACGCGAGCGGTGGGTTTGACAAAGGTACCACAACACCGCCCCTCTCACCTCATCCAACCATTCTCTCACCACCCCTTCCTCGTACACGTTGCCGTCATAGGAGACGTACATGCTTAACCGTCCACGAGACGACAACGCACCAAGATAAAGCTCCCCCGGACGAGCATGCAACCGCGTCGTAGCACTCTCCACCACAACTCTCGGGGCCACATCACCCTCGACAGTCGTCGGAGGCGACACATAACCCGCCCTGGCCGGGTGTGGAACGGCAGACAAGGGCGAGAGCGGGTGAGTGGACGGTAAGGGGTACGCCATCGGGAATATCAAATGCACCTGGGCAACGACCTCAGCGTGGTCGTGTGGACGACGAACGGAAACACGGACGTTACCGAGGCTGGAACCGCCATGGGCAAAGACCATGGGTATGTCAGTCACGGCCAGCACCTCGTCCGAGTGTGCGTTGCCAGTCCCATTGGGGATCCCGGCGTGTGTTGCCTCCCACTCTTGAGCGAGGAGGCGCGCGGTGTGAGCAAAGAAGGAACCGCTGACACGTTGGATCTCAGAGAACAGGGGATGCCCCAGGAATGATTTGGTCTGTTTCTTGACCAGCCCGGCACGGTGCAGGAAGCGGTCAAACGAAAGCAGATCCGGGAATGGCGGGGCACCCTCTGGCAGGTCGCGTTCACGATACTGGCACCGTTCCGTTTCACCGAGTGTCATGAATGGAAGCGAGTAAATCAATATGTTGACGGAACACATGAAATCGCCTCCACCGCCCCTCTCGTACCATGCCTTGTCTAGATGGGGACGTAAATTGACCGGACCCATAATTTGGTATGGCTGCCGTTTTCGGTATGCCCATTCTTCCTTTGATATTTCGCCGCGCAAGTACCGTCGGTAGAGCACCCGGGTCATGGCCACTTGTGCGAGTGCGAGATAGGCACTTCCAAAGGTAATACCATGGGAGCGACAGTTGGCAATCACCGCACTCGTCTGTTCCTCTGTCAGCGGCGAGACCGAGACAAGGCTAGTCTGCGAAGGTGTGAGTGGTGTCGCACGCGTGAGGCGACACGGCAGTGTGTGCCCACCCTAATGAACCGTCAAAGAAAAATGCCCCGAGAGAAGGTGTGAACTTGCCTGGAGACTCGCCATCCATGATTGGAATATCACGGCACTGATCGCCCTTCGCCAGCGCTGTCTCGCCAGACTGAGCGAGCGCAGATGCATTGGCTCGAGATCTTCTGAGGGGACTACCATCGCCAACCTGTCTTCCAACGGTGCCTGTGCAAGTTCCGAGCCGGGTCCTCCACTCCTCGCGAGTGTATCCACCAAGCACCGCATGAACGTCCGGTTCGCCATCCCATCGGTCACACAATGGGCTATCAGGTTTACAAAGTGGAGGACGTCCGCCGACCTCTGAGAGCCAGTCTCACGAAAGACATACAGCTGAGCGAGCAGCTCATCTGAAAGAGGACGCGGGCCACCCCAGAGTGCGGCAATCCGTTTTTGCACTTCCTCTGCGCAGGTGACCTCCCCAAAAATAATCTCGCGCGGACGCAAAACCGCGAGATCGTGTTCTCGAACAACGAAGGACGGAGCAGGATCGCCACCTGCACTATCTACGTTTGCGTAAGGTGAGCACATCTTTAGATGGGGTAGCACCATCGACCTACCTGGCAAGATCTGTACGGTCGCACCCGAGAGCGGATACCGCCTCTTTGTCGATAGCCATGCCTTGGTGATGTTGTCCTCTGAGAAAAGGTGTGCATCCCGAGACACGTTCACGAGACGTAGCTCGACATGGTGGAGATTGTCCGCTGTCCCGTTCAAGTGACCGTCCCAGAAGAAGCCGAGTTCAACCCCCTGAAGAGGGCGTCGAAAAACGCGACCTTGGGTGGGATCTGTCTCTATCAAGGTCCAGCTGGGCATGGGCAGGGTGAGCGTCAAGTTTGAGAGTAATGCTGCCACTGAAACCCCGCCATCTGCGCTGCCAAACACCACCGCCAACTGAAACGAAAGAAGCAGCGGGGAAAGTACGCTACAAGTGAGACAACCACAAGCTTGGAACTTGTGACCAAATCACTTGCAACTAACACTCAATACTAGCGGGGGAGTGAGAGACATACCAGTGGGTTTACTAGTAGTAGTCTCAGGCTAATTGCCGTGAGAACTTCTCCTCATCCAAGTACTGCAGCCAGCTGGTATGTATAACCACGCCTGGAAATATTGTCTCGACGTTCTTCCGGTCCTCTAGACTGCATACACCATCGCAGTGTGGTATTTACCCCAAACTCGATTGATCGGGTTCTTTGTTCCAAGTGACTTTGCAGCATGAACAGTACATGCCCGTGAAGGGTTCTAGAACCTAACAACGGACACATCGCTAGCCCAAATCCACTAGAATCCGTAAAGCAATATATGCCACCGAGGATTTAGTGAAAACGTCCCTCGGTGTCCAATATGAATTATTCATACAGGTGGTTCACCCTGGGGAGCAAATGGAGCAGATGCTTTGGGTGACGAATGACTCGGAAAACTAAAGTAGGAGATTAATGCCAGGGTAATGGTGTTCTGCATTTTCATTGCTTATCCACAGCTTGCAACAATGTCTCCTCGTCTGTAGTCGACGAGGACATGATGGCTTGCAGTATGGGGAACCAAAGAGGTAGCATGCCAATCTTACCTATAATGACATAAATCGGATCAATATTGTTGGTCCGCTTCGAGGTGAACGAGAGTGGGATGGCCCACCCAGTAGTAGCACGTCTACGCAGAAGAACTTGGCTCGAAGAAAATCATCGTAAACGCGCTCGAATAATCAGCAACACCCACTGTGGTATCGAGCGCCATCACATCTTTTTCTCCAACGCCCGTTCGTCCACATCCAACGCGACGACCGGTTTCTTTTCGTGATCTTCTCCCACCTCGCCATCCCAGCCATTCCCTCCAAGGTACGCCATAAACCTCACGTCCTCCTCCGCAAGATCGACCCCCGTCATATCCGGCACAAACACGTACGTCACGAGCACGCCCAACAAACCGCACAGCGCAGCGACCACAAACGTCCAGCTGCAAGATAATGGGCCAACGCACCACACGAGCTGAGGACCACTTGCCGTTTTCCAAATCGCGTCTGGATGGGTATAAACACCTGCGTCCCAAGTGCAGCGCCCGTCTTTCCGAGCGCCGCCGAGAGGCCATAACATGTCCCCCTCGTCGCGCGTCAGGTGCGACCGTGGCCTAGGCATGCGCAACACATACCGTACTGGGGTTGCAAACGATCTGTGCGTGGAAAAAAAAAAGGTCGGTCTACGCGTGTTTGACTGGGCAGAAACTCGCTCACTCGGCGCTTGTCACGATCACCATGTCACCCGGTCCCTGTATGCGTGTGAGCACGCGGAGGACCGCATCAGATGACGCATACCAAAACACCCAACGATTGCATGATCCCGTAGCTGAGACGAATCTTGGTCAGCGAGTCGTTCAGGGGTGATACTGCCCACTCACAACACCACGAAAAGGGGTACATTGGCTGTGACCTTGTCGTATGCGATGCCAATGATGAGACCCTGGGTGGAGACCAGGTTTCGCAGGTATCCGACTAGGAATGGAGGACACCTACGAACAGGACGTAGCCAGAAAAGCCCAATATCATCTAGAGAATTTAGTCAAACCAAGCCACAGGGCTTGACACAGCTACCCACTGTATTCCTTCTCCCAATCAGATTGCAAAGCCATATGCCG